>JAOWAT010000016.1:58419-76292 GCA_028571025.1 Longipedia americana | reverse complement strand
TTGTTGTCTTCAAATACATTAATCCCAACTTGATCTCTAGGAGCAGAGCAGCTCATTAAATGATTTTAACTAAGAGTTTTGTCAGGAACTTCACTGCTCATATAATATTTCATAAACATAACATGATTCATTAGGCGAAGGTCGTTTTTTCATTGATCAAGCCCTTGGTTTTTTTCCGTAAATAAGACGCATAAATCATTCAAAAGGGTGTCTAAGCAGCATTTTACGTGTCGATCTAAAGAAACACAGTAGTTTTTCTTCAAGGTGAAGACAGTCCTCTGTGCAAAATATTTCTCGACCCTTACACCATTGAAACCTCATCAAGCTAGATCACATTCTACGTTGTTGACAAAAAGAACTAAACTAAAATCTAAATTCTCAAATTAACGACCACTCAGAATTTTATCAATGATCTAAAACAAAAGATTAAAGTGAGAAAGTTCAAAAGCTGCCTTTCGTTCGTCCCAAGTTCAACTGCGCATATTTCCATATTCAGTGGATAGTCTCAGACCCAAAAATATCGAGGATTTCTCAATTTGGCGGCGGTGATGTTCGTGATACTAAATCTCAGGAACATTCTTTCAAATTACATCAAATACGGGACACAGTTCCACAAGACACCAACGTAGTTCATTGAGCTGAATGTCATTTTCGGACTTTTAAGCATATTTATTTTTCCTTTGATAGCATTCTACTTGTAAAAACTCAAGTTTAAACTGATGATCACTCCAAAAATGGCAGTAAGCTTTTTATTTTATGGTAGAGCTTCCTTCTCAACATGAACATAACCCTGGTGATAATCTACAACATTCTCTTCTGTAGGAAAGTCGAACCGAATATCATATCAGGCATTGGGTTTACAATGATGTGCTTGGTTTTCACTCTCAAGCTAATCAGTTACAAGCAAGTGAATGCTGAATTGTTTCAAATCATGAGAAGACTCAACAAACTGAAGTAATTGGAATTCAATGAATACATGTTTGCCAATCACGAAATTTCTTAGGAAAATCTGAAGTTCATTAAGGAAAATAAAAATCAGTAAACCAATTTGCTGACTTTCCCGAAACTTATATATTTCCTAGCTGCTCCAACTCTTTGCTATCAACTTAGCTATCCGAGAACCACTTCCATCAGGCGATTATGGCTCCTAAAAAGGTGTGTCTAGTTCATTTTCATGTCCACTATCCAAATTGTGATTTGGGTTCAGTATATTCACCCTGAGCTGGAAAAATGGTTCGGCATCATGGAATCCGGCCGGTATACATGGCTGGAAATTTTCCATAGGTAGGTATAGTCATATTCAGATTACTGAGGCTTTCTATTCCTAACACAATCATGTGGATTACGTGCTTTTACAATGTATTCCATATATTTCTCAACATTTCAGGAGAACTTCTCAAATTTGCAGACCGAAAATTTTATTAAGACTGGTGGAACTGCAAAACAATTGAGTAGTACTGGAAATTATGGAATTTGCCAGTTCATTTCTGGTTCATTCGGCATGTCTACAATCCTCTCCTCCAGAGGAGATACACACGAGCCCAAGCCACACTCATCGTCTTCTTAATATCGGCCATAGCCCATTAATTCATGGTTTCAGTTCCGATGGGCATTGTCAGCTATTATGCCTTTTTAGCCATGATGATACAAGCTCCAGTTATAATAATTCAAAGAAGGTTGGATAAAATCCTTCATCTTTCCAACAGTTAGCTAGGAAATGTTTCTTTTTGGATTTTTTTCTGCATTCTCGGTCAACCCCTCACGGTATTCATTTACTACTCGCTTTACATGGCAAAGAATCCTACCCTTCTGTATGGCCAAAGTCCTATCCCAACTCCAGCTTCATGACTTAATGTGATTATTATACGGTAATATTGTTTAAAAATAAGTGATTCCGCATAAAAATCAATCAATGTTCATTCTGAATTTTCGCTATAAGTTGTTTAATCATCGTGTCTTTTTGATCAATTATTCTCTTGAGTTATTCGATTTCTTCATAAGAAGGTTATATCGCTAAAGGCATATTAACATTTTCTCTTGTGATTGAATATGTGCTTTTCTTTCTACGACTGCCCTCTTATGTTTTCATTCTTTTTCCCTTGTCCTTCCAGTAGCTTTTGAACATGCTTTTTTCATAGAAAGTTTATCTCGTTTTATTTCTCGCAAAATCCTTTGTTGCTGTTTACTCTTTTTCCTGGGAATTCTATCTTTCCTTGACTGAAAATGAGGGGTTGTATTTCAATCTCTGGTGTGCCATATCGTTTTTCTGACTCGTTATTATTCGACTTTTTTATTTGACCTAGATTTCCAGTTTCTTAATTCTTCCTCGTAACTAGTTAATTTCTTGTAGCAATTATGAGTTTTCGTGGTTTTTCCTTTTTATTTCGATCTTTTTCTGGAGTTCAGATTTTTTATTCGACGTGATAACTTCCCCCAGGGTGTCCTCCAGATGTTCTCTCATTCGATTTAGCTCTCCGAGAGGATTGTCCTCCTTCTCATTTCCTGGCACTGTCACTTTTCTTTTATTTTCTACAACTGTATTCAGTATTGTTAGCAATTATTGCCTTATTGATTGAATTGGCGACTTAGTAGTATCCCGAACTTTGTCAACCAAATCATCATACTTTTTTTCGATTCGAGCTTATTTTTTTTATAAACTAGATATTACCTATCTTAGTTTGCCATTTTCCCTTTTAAAAATCAGAAGTTTTTGTTCAGAGTCATGGGCACTTTTTAAAATTTTGTCGTACTAGTCTTACAAATCATTGAGGTTTTACTTCATTGCACCTATCTATTACTACTTAGGGTCATTTAGATTCTTAAGCTACATTACTCTGTGTTTCAAAATTTCATTCGAATTCTATAGATCGTTCACTCTTTTTTCCAAATACTATAACTATGAGCCCTTTTCACTCACATTTGCCTACATACGGGTAATTTCCTTAATGGAATTTTATGCTCTCCTAATAGCTTCATCTTTCTTCATCTCTGCAAAAGTTAGTTTTTCTTTTAAAATATCCAAATTGATTTGATTTTCGAGAATTTGAGTTTTAAGATTTTCGTTAACCGACAGACATTCTCCGTACTTCGCTTCCCAAGAGACCGCATTTTTTTTCAAAATGTCCATTTTGGCTTCGGTTTTTTCCTGATAATCGGCTAAGAGCATTTCATTCTCCTGTTCCAGAGACCATATTTTGGACTAGTATTCCTTTTTCAACTCGAACAATCTGTGACTTAATTATTCCCTTTGATCTATTTTTTCTGCACTTTCAGTGTGGTAAATCTGTCTAATTTTCTAAATTTAGAGGTGATGTTCCTGATCCAGCTGGTTCAATTTTTTTTACGACAGCAACTTTTCCCTGAAATTTATTTCTTCTGAAGTTAACAGTTTATTAGTTGTCAACGCAATCTTCCTCTCGTATAGATTCTATAATTCTCTAACTCGAGCATAGGAATCTTTTTCCTTCTGGTTGATGTGAGACTACATATTATTTTCCAGCTTATTTTTTTACTCCTTCATGTGTCGAACCCTGTTGTCCCGATGGTTGATTTAGCTTTCAAACAGTTACTCCTTCTTTTCTAGCTGGAGTCTGAACCACTCCCTTATTTCATCAGTCTATATTTTTGTCATCTTCTCCAGTCTAGATATCTCGAACTCATATATTTTGTGCTTTGTCATTAACTTATGAATTTGTTTTTTCGATAAAGTAACTAGCTACTAACTTTCACTCTTAGGAACTCCTGAATTAAAAATGTTAATCTGGCTTTTGTTCAGGTCTGGCCCTGATCTCTTGGGAATGTTATTGCTGTAGGTCAAAACTAGAAAATTTCCGCTCTGTGACAGACAAACTATCTTATTCGATTACAAAGGCATTATTTAGTACTGAGTTTAGTATTCGTGTTAGCTTCTCTCAGATCCCTTTGCCTTCGATAACTAATACCCTTTGTGAACGTGAGAATTTATCGCTAAATCTCTCCCAACGCATACTGTCCCCGATCTCAAGTTAAAGATATAGTTGTTTTTACAATGAAAAATTGATCCTATTTTGCCAAAATGACTCTACACATGCTACACAATTTACTAATCATTTCGAACCCTGTATATGTCCTTTTCGGTCCACAAAATCAGATTATCGTCGTCACCCACGAGACCACCCTCAATTTTATAAGGAATAATAGTGCTTTTCTTTTTTCCCTACGATATCTTTGATACCGCAGACTGTCTCTTTTTTTCAGCGGATTCCGACTCTTATGCTGTAAACTTCAGAGAACTTTCGTAGCGAACTTTGAACATGTCGGCAAGATTCCAGAACATATAGCCAGAATCGTGAATGATGTACATTTTTTGATCGTACTTCGTCCACAATATTTGCTGTATGGTTTTCGCCACGGAGATATTTTAAATTTGCTCGAACTATTGGTGAAAGATTCCAAAAAGAGCCACCTTAGCGCCATGTTTTCCAGGGACTACTACGCATAAAAATGAACCGGAGTTGTTGAAAAGTAATCTTTTGGATCTCGCAATAGGAATTTATTTTATTAAACTTAGCTGGTCAAATAAGATTTTGTACACCCTTACACAACTCACAAGCGAAATCGCAAGGACAGGCTCATTTGGATGTAGAGCGGTGGCTAGAATCTATTATTTAGCTGATCCAATCTTAGAACCATTCCCCGGATTTCTCTCTCTCAGCTTTTCTAAAGCAACTCTTATGTTCTAGGTGTAAGAAATACTGCTGAAGATGCAAAGTTAATTTTTCAGACTGGTAACAATGATGGGCTGATTTCCAACAGAAATTTTCAAATCGGGAGAACCCTTGTGCGAAATTTCCTTGAATTTGACGAGTTTCATTTACTTCCCGGTAACTTTTGATTCCATCTCCACTTTGACCGTTGAAGTTCTGAGTTCTTGCTAGTTTCGGAGGTCATTTTCATTTTCATCTTCTTCGACTTCGATGTATTTTAGAAAATTGTTATGATAGAATATGCTACTATCAGGACCAGACTATCCATAAAACATCACAATATCCAACTGAGGGGACAGCATCAAGTTTTTCTCATCAAACCCAGCATACGGAGATGTAGAATGGAGGTTTTGATTCTATTTTTTGAAAAAATAATCAATGTTGATTTGTATTATGCGATCCAATGCATAAGATGCCACTCCCTTTTTCCAAATCTGCACAAAAGGAAAATTCAAAATTATAAATCCGTTCTCAAATGCAGCTATGCTATAGGTTTCATCCTATTGAATCTCTTATTTACCAGTCGGTAAAGTCTGAAAACTTTTATCGACCAAAATTCCCACATATTTACCTGATTTTCCAGTCAGAATGATCTCACCATTAATAACAGTATGTCGATCATAGCATATTTCCCTATTTTAAAATGTGTAAGTGTTCGATTCACAAAACTTATACTGTCCCTTTTCCTAACAATCAATAAAGTACTCAACTATTTTCTGATTGCCTTCCCTCCCGCTGTCAAACAAAATGGAAAAAGAACTCAGAAGTCCCATTTAAATTGAGCATATCACTCCTTAAACAAACCCGGATGCTCTTAGCGATTTCAGTTTCATGTCGATTGCAATTATCTAGTGGACCGTAGAATGGTTTGAATTTCCCTAAAATGAAGAAATAACCACCAATATCCACTTTTGCTATGGATCCACTTTTAGCACATATTCTGTTTTTCTAGTGTTCAGTAACTTTGATTTTATTTTAACTACTTTTTCAGTTTATGTCTCTAAAGAGTAAAAACTAAGAAGCAGTTATTGTTCTTTTATTTGCTGAACTTACTTAATTTTTGAAGATATAGCGTTTTTCTGACTGCTTTTACTCCTCGAAGAAGACCGAATCTTCGCATATTCCATCACCTCCACTCTTTGATCTTAATGCGCAGGCTCCGTAACTTCCTTAAATGTACCCTATAATGACACAATCTCGCCCTTCATGCTGCAAATTTGATGAAATTTGTCTACCCGATGTTTAAGCCTCATAAAACGATTATTCTTAACTGGATCCGCAGTTATCTCCATTTTTATGTCTTCAGCCGTCTCATATTCCACTTGAGAGCTGGCAGTCGATAGATCCAGAAAATGCAAGTAGGAATCTTCCACTGGATACACTAAATAACAATAGTCGTGGAATGTAAAAGTAGATGGCGCCTTGTGCACTGCATGGACCAAATTGAATTGTGATTTGTTGGGTTCGTTACTCATTTCTTTATTTTTTAGTTATTTATGTTATCAAGTGAAACAAAAAACGGTAGTCATCGGTAATTACCCTCGTTCTATGCAATGATAGGAATATTATTATCTTTGTTTCTATGTAAATATAGCTATTACCCAAAAAATCCACATCAAGTGTGCTCTCCAAGTCCTCGGAATAACCAATCTAATTAAAGAATCTGGACCCTAACATTGTTCGCAACATTGTTCACTTGACCTCATAGGTCAGTAATTCGGGGTCAACCCAGTAATCCACCATTCAAAAGTGGAACTCTATCATGTATATCAATCCTTTTTCTCTTCGCTCTGTACTCTGGAATCTGCTGATCATACTCATCATATACATTTTAGAACTGCAAATATCCCTAGCTCTTGGGTTCGGACCAAATTTTGTCAATGGTGAAATCAATAACACGTCTTACTTCATAATATTCTACTACTCCATGCTGCTCGTCCTCCTGATTGATGTTTTCTTCAATTTCCACAAGGGTTTCTATGCTTTCGGTAGGGGTAAGATTGTGGATAATCAAAAATACATAGTATTCAATTACCTAAAATTTCACTTCTGGGTCGACATAACCTGCATTGGTATCATGATTATACTCGTTCCAACGAACTAATTTTACCTAAACTTTCTACAGTTTGTGCCTGCTGTTCTGCTTTGGATAAAAAAATTCCAATATCAATAATAAATAACGCAATATCTCCAGTACCGTAAAAATCTCCGTATATTTTTCATTCTGAGTATTCTTGCCATCGACGTTTTGATGATCGCTAACTTTGGAGCGTGCATTTTTGTTGGTCTTGACTTGCTCCTTTGGAAATTGCAGTATTACGGAAGCAACCCGGCCTACTACTGGCTCAGCAACGACAGTGAGTACAGTTTTGTTAATTTAATCGATGGACCGTGGGGATTACAGTATACTTATGCCCAAAGCTTTTCAACTGGAACTCTTTCCACACTTGCGCCTGGTCCGTTCGGTAAGAATCCAATATAAATAGTAATTATTGTCTTATTCTAGTTCTATGCAATTCTTGTCATGACATTTTTCATGTTCATGGCTTCGTATGTTGGTGAAGTTCTAATATCCATCCTTATTATCGATACTTAGAAAAGAGTCTTTCATTAGTACGTCTCGCCTTTATCGTTACAGGAATAACATTCAGAAATTCGACCAGTTCATGACACTCAAATAAGTTTCACAGTAAATGAAGGGAAGAATCCACAATTTTTTTGAATTGATTTGGTAGGTCGAAGTCAAAATGTACTTTGTTTATTAACCAAAGGGATACTAAATTTAAATAGAATGTCATCAACAAAATGCCAGTAACTCTCAAATAAAATCTACTTTCCTAAATCAGCTTCGCAAAGTATATCCACGTTCTTAAATACCTACCCAACACTAAATCTCTGGAAAACCTCGTCATTAAAAAAATAACCCAAGTCATTTTGGATTCGGAAACCTGTATCTTTAAATCAGGACTATCAGGAGTGGAGTAGGATGTTCGTTCCATGTTTTACATCAAATAGGGGATAGCCAAATTTTACATTCCAATCTCCTACTCTCTACCAACTTAGGATGTTTTACACTAAAAATAACATGTTCTCTCGCTCACTAACACTTAAAAACTTTTAGGTGGATACTAATTTCTCACTGGCCAGGCTTATTAGTGCTGCTGTAAAACTATCGACTTGTGTACCGTGGACAGACTCACCTTCGCAGATTTTATGGAAATTTTGGCCTCAAATAACCTAGTGGAGTAATTCTCAGTAATTAGAGAAGAAATTCTTATTGAAAGAAAGCTATCTAAAATCAATAAGCTATGTGTGGTTTGCCTGAATTAGCATCGTTAAATAGAGTGTCCCGAGCTATTCATAAAATATAACATTCTCGAAAGATTAAAATAAAGTGGATTCTCAACCAATATTTCTAAAAGAAGGGAGTTTAGGAGAAAATCTCGACTGATCGCTTCCAGAAAGCTAATCGGTGTTGGAATATACACTGGAAGTCAAGGAAATCAGTTAAAAAGTGAATAGGAGGAAAAAAAGTAAAAACTCAAAAATGTTTTTGCGATTTTTGAGCAATTTTCCGCCATATAGAAAACTATTTTTAGCATCATCAGGGAGGATAAGATCGACTCGGCATAGTAGTTCCAAAAGTATAGACCGTAGTACAACATCCAATAAAAAAAGGTGCTTTTCTGATATTAGCCAACCCTCACTTGTTTGTTAGTTCCATTTAAAAAACAGATAGATATGTTAATCACTGACAGTCGTTAGTGTCCGATTTAAAAATAGATATATCAATCACTGACAGTCGTTAGTGTCCAATTTAAAAATAGATATATTGATCACTGACAGTCGTTAGTGTCCGATTTAAAAAAATAATTCGTGCTATTATTGGGCTAATAAGTAAATTAAAAGAGACATGGCCATGATTCCCTCTATGTATTAAAGAAACCAATAGGCAACAATATACGCTGGTAATCTTGATCAAAAAGTGAATTAAAACATCCTGTGGGAACTATTCATCCAATGCGGTCCTGTTGTCAATGTCCATATTCCTCGCGACAAAATATCGAATGAGCACCAAGGCTACGGTTTCGTCGAGTTTAAGAACTAATAGGACGCTGACTATTCCATCAAAATTATGCACATGATCAAACTTTACGGAAAACCCATCAAAGTCAATAAAGCCTCTCAGGATAAACGAGCTCAGGATGTCGGAGCCAACTTGTTCATTGGAAATCTCGACCCGGACGTTGATTAGAAAATGCTGTATGAAACTTTTAGTAACTTTGGTATGATCATCAGCACTAAAATCACAAGAGATACCGATGACGGTACGAGCAAAGGGCACGGATTCGTTTCATACGATAATTTTTCCTCAAGTGACCTTGCCATTTCACAAATGAACGGACAGTTTTTCTCAGGCAAACAAATTAGGGTTGAGTACGCTGTCAAAAAAGATTCCAAAGGATAAAAGCACGGGTCCTTTGCTGAAAGGCTTCTTGCATAAAATAAGCCGACTTCAGGAAGCAAAGTTCCCTCTTTATTGTTTCAAAACCCTCCAATCAACTAAAACATAGTGGCAAAACAGCAACAAGTGATCCCATAAATGCCTTTAGCCAAGGGTGGTATCAAACCAACACTATTAAACCCTCCAACTCCATCGGTTTCATCGGCGAAAAAAACAGCCCCATAAATTAAACTCCCTCCTATGCCAATGCCGCCTCTCCCCAAACCGCCAGCTTCCTGATTTATGTATATTCTATTGTAGGTGTTTTTCAATATTATACTGGGGAAATCATACTTCATTCACCATCATTTTCAATTGCAGCCCTTTATCTTCCAGCCCTCCTTCTTCGCAACCACACAGATGCATGGCCAACAGTCTTTGTCCATGGCAGCAAAATATTTCATGCACTACAAGTCAGCATCAAAATCTTTTCCTTTCTCTTCAGCAGCCTTCTCACAAACTGGATATGCTTTGTTGATATCATCGAGGCATTTCACCTGTAGATCTTCAGGACATTCTGCTCCGTATGTTACACCAACTAAAGCAAGTACAGCCATAACAAATTTCATGTTTTTTCTCTCTTGATAGATATAGTTTGTAAAAATATTTAATAATTATTCCTTTTGGAATCCAACACCAAAATAAAATAGTACTAAACTTTTGATAATCATTACCATTTAACCAACTAATCCAGAAATTGAACGATATCTTAGTTTTACAAGGCTGCTGTTACCCTTTCTTTGTCATTAATTTGCTTTTAGACCGACTATGGTTCATTATGTGTTCCTTCTAGGCATTTTATTCTAATTTTATAATTTTAAAATTCAGCTAATTACAACTGCAGTCTGTACCTTATTGAGAGGGCAATTTGATGTACTAGGTGGCAGTATGGAACTGTGGGCCTCAAGTAGATAACTATTTTCTTGTTATAACAGTTTTCCTTACTTTGTACTAATAAATTTCTTTCTTTTCCGGATCGATGGGCTTGCCGGTTCTATATTGAAGTAAATGGGATACTGATTTTGAGTTTCGTATTTAACTGTTTGGATATGGATGTTTTCTTCCGAGATGACCGACAGATCTCCTAAGGTGGAGTTGGTTTTTTCTGGATCTCTTATACTCGATATAAGATAGAAAATCTCCTCTTGCAACTCTTTGTCAGAAATGTTGATATTCATGAACTTGTTTCTGATGTTCTTCCCCGTTTATTCCAATCCCGATATTATAATTCAATTCCAGGCTAATATCAAACCACAAAGCTACAACTATATTATGCTCAAGAAGTTCCCGAATAAAAATATCCTCTACTGTGCTAAGCAGTCTCTCTTCTGCAGAAACACCATTCACCACCTTTTCTGCAGTCAGCAAAAATATCGACCATTGATGCCAATTGTAGACGTCATCACCCCAATCTACGTTGATCAGTAATTCCACCAAAGAAAAATCCCCAAGGACTGGCCTTTCCCAGCGTTCCAAGTTCCATCCATCATTATACTTCTCAACAATTACTTAGTCGGGATGAATTATCTCAACATCTCCCTTCTCGCAATTGCCACTATTGGTGGTCTAGTCTGCAAATTATTTTCAATGCTATCACATTCTATGAGAGTCTTAGCCTGGGAAGTCTAGATTTCACCCTAAGGAAACCTGCTCAAATATTATTTCACCATACCCAGAACCGTCAATAACTAGTTAATAGTTGACCTTATTGGTGAAAGATAGCCAGAAATTGCTAAATGCTTTCCCTACCTCTAACCTCTCCCCGAAAACTGGGAGTAAGAAAAAGGGAAATGGACTGAGAGTAAACTGATAAACCCAATAACTGGTAAAAAGGCATATCCTCATCCAACAGAGTAAGCTGAATAGTTTGCATAGACTGGACTGAAAAACCAAATTTTCCTCACGAGGCTCGAACATCTGACGATAAGAATTGCCATAAAGCCTTAACAAATAGCGAGCTATGAGTTTACGTCATCCAATGGAAAATCTATCTCGAAGATGAAAGACCCATCCTCCATCCGTGAATTTATGAAAACCCTCTAGAATTAAACCATTCTAGTCAACACCAACCTGAAATTGACCCGAGCTACGTAGCCAATGAAATATATAATTAATCTTTCTCAAAATGGCGATAGGAAATATCAATAGCTGGCACTGGCCATTGCCATGGATCAAAATATCGACTGGAGATGACTTTATTTCGGAATAATTGAGCAGTAATTTACTAGACACCAAGCAATTATTCATTTTTGATATAATTATTGAGACAAATATTCATTCAATCTTTCAGCTGTTCCTTGAGTTTCTTCATCAGGTTCTTTCTCCTCGCTAGTTCCTACTCACTGATTTTGTTCTATGCCTTTTGATTGTCCTATTTCTAGGTTATGGTAAAAAAGTACATTTTGCACGAAGTTGCTGAGCTAAGTCTGACGTTCCTCCTGTTTTTTTTTCCTTATCATCTATCTCTGTTCTAGCAGTCTCTGTTTCCTCTTATCAGAATCCTACTTGTTTTCTGGTGCTTCTTTTTTCATCTCGGCGATCTCCTTCTTAATGATTTCCTCATCTTTCTGGAGCTACTAGATCGGTTTGTACTCTTTCTTAGTTCCAATTGCTATCGGCGGGAGAGGGCCTAGTAATGATTTTTTGATTTCTCCTTTGGGCTCTTTCTTGACCTCCTCTTATCTTTTTTCTTCTTCCTGCTTGGCTGAAATGTGACTCTGCCTGATGGCTTATTCGAGTTCTTTTTATTACTGAGCAAGAGCCTTTTCATCCATAGCCCTTGAAATAGTGATAGCTTTTTAGATTTCCAATTTTTCCAGCTATTTAACATTGATTTAGACTCCGTCGTTCATCCCAGGTTCTAAATATCAGAATGGCTTTACACTAAACTTGGATTTTTTTCATAGCTTACAGCTCAAGCTACTTGTTCTTCGTGACCATAATTTTTTTGAATGCCAAGAAGTTATCGCAAAGTAACAACTGCTGGAAAATTTTTCGATCACGATCACTCTTCATCCCTTTATATATGCATTTTTCTAGTGTCAACTCGGTCACTCCAATTTCCTCGATCACACTTTCCACCAGCATGGCCGATAATCCGGTAAATTACTGGTATACCTTGGTATACTCAAATTTATTCTCCTCTGTGTCCTAGAACTTAACACAGTGCTCCTACATGAAATCGACAATTGGATTTCTCCAAATTGGAGATGTCAAGTACTGTCTAAGGTAATCATAAACCCATTTTTCCTCCTCATCAAGATTGTAGTTTTTATTGGGCTTCTCCTATTTCTTCTTTTACTTATCAACTCCGAAAATCCACTCCAGCATCAACTCAGAAAAAATATCTTTATTTAAAAGATACTCGTAACAAGATATTATTAGCGCAATAGAATACATTGTTCAAAAGTGTCGAGAATATTACTGAGAATATTACTATTCTTGAGCAGCACCACAATTTTATGCCTCTCAATGCTGAGTATTGATTTTTAAGTCCCATTATTAATAATTTACTCAAAATACAAAAGAAACAGAATAGTTCAAACCCCCCAATGATAGCTTAACAGCAAGTAACTTTAAGAAGTGACAATAGGAGAAAAAAATTTCTCACCTAATGTTCCGATGACGAATAAAAATAATAAAGTGTTTAAAATGATCGTGAGCCCGCGCATAGAACCAAAAATAAGAAACCTAAATATCTACGAAAACCGTATCGAAAGAAGTTTGCGACTGAGGAGTGTTATTCTTCGTAAGTCGACTCTTCCCAAGATGCTCCAACTATTAGATATTTCGACGACTTTTCATCCGAAAAAATGGTTAAAAGAAGAGCATAATACCGCTTTATAAACTAAGAATAAAGTTATGGGCAGACCTCTTATAAAAAAATAAAACCGCCTGATTATCACCGTCCCATAAATATTCAGGCCCAACTCATTGATAACCGATCTTTCATAGAAAAAATGAGGGGGAAACTCAAAAAGTGAATAAGAAAAAACTCTCACTATCCTGATTTTTTAATCGTAATTTTGTCTGAAATATATGAAAATTGTTTTAGGGAAAGTAAATATTTCCAATAGATAGCAAGCTGACTTGACAAGATCATTTCACGCCGAAAAGATTGTTGAAGGTCATCTTTCTTTTCTATTCTGGAGGCTTATCCTGATTATTATTCTGAGGTCTATCCTGAGTATTATTTGGAGGCTTATCCTGTTGTCTAGGTGGTTGTTGTTGCTGTTTTGGAGGTGTTTCCGCCCATACGTCAGCAAAGTTACCAGGCTTGCCGGTAGTTCCAATTCCTGGGTTATTCTGTTTTGTCATAGTTGGCTGATTTCCGGTTTTGCTTCCATCTCCAAACATATTCTGGAACATTGGATTCGTGGTCTGTCTCCTCTAAGGAGGTGGATTACTGTTGTTCGAGTTCGGACTTGTCTGTTGAGTGTTTGTTTGGCTAGTTGCCGTTTTTGGCTGATTTGCGTTTGTTGGAAGTTTCACACCAAATAAGTTCTCAGAAGTAGATGAAGAAGAGGATGTTGAAGTTTGATCATCTGGTTTTTTCTGTGGCTGAGTCTGAGTTTTTGGCTGTGTTTGTGCCTGCGTCTGCGGTTGAGTCTGAGTTTGAGGTTTGGGTTGTGTCTGAGGCTGAGTTTGGGGCTGGATCTGTCTGTTTTGTTGAATTTGTTCTCCCTGTCCTCCTTGGTTGCCTCCAGTGGGTCCTCTGCTCCGTTGCTGAGCTTGTTTTCTTCTGGCTTACTAGCTTTTTCTTTTTTCCTCTTCCTGCTCTTCGGGAGATTTCATGCCGTACTTTTTATACTAAAATCGATGAGGATAGTACATATTTGGATTATTTGTTGGTGTTCCTGATTAGTTTTGAGATTTCAGGATCCATTCTGATCTTTTTTTAAGACTCTTCAAAAATTTTGATAGCTTTTGTACATTCTACTCTTCTATCCTTTACCTACGCCGGCTCATTCAATAAATCCTTCAGTTTGTTGACGTCACTGGTAAATTGGAAAGTCTCAAATTCCAACTCCTTCAAGCACTTAACAATCAAGTAGTTGAAAATCTGCTTAGGAACCAAGTCTCTCAGATTCCTCACTACTAGTTTGTAATATGAGTCGATTCTCTTCCTGAGCTCGAAGATCAATGGGTCTTTTACCTTGCCCTTCTATATTTTCTGTTTCTCTTTTTCCTGAATTAAAGAAAATAAATACTGTCAGACCGAAATCTCCCATTAAATACCCAGCATCGTTGGTATACAAGTAATTCAGCTCAGAGTCTAAAAGAAAGCCCAAGTAAGATTACAGATCTTTTCTATGCTTTTCGAGAATTCTTTTCACCAGATCTTCAAAGCGATACTTGAAATCAGGAAACTTTTTCGTAAGTACCTATTCAATGATCCTATGACATTCTTATTCCATTATTTCGTAGACTTTATTATTGACTTGATAAGCAGGAGATTGCAACTTCTTGAGAAGTGGATTCATCAAAGCCAAAAAAGCATCAATAGACGGAAAACCAGGGATCGTGGAATCTCCCGGGAAATTAATCATCGCCTTATTGATATCTCCATCAGTCAGTTCGTCAGTAGCTGGTTCTTCAAACTCAAATTTGTATAAATCCGACAGCTCCGATCTGATTTCAGCACTTATAGGATCAGAATCATAATCTACACTTTTAATTCCGTTTATGGAATTTTTGAATATCCTCATAAAGGATGACACGCTCTTCCATGCATAGTTTACCATCTCAGCATCTGTGCTTGCTACTCCAGGACCTAGTTTCTCCAGTTCTTACTGTGCTTACATTCTCTTTTTCTTGATTTCTTCGAAAATCTAAGGCATAGATGATTTTATCTGATTGTATAAAATTTGAGTCAGTTTGTGAGTTAAAGACTCCGTTCCGAAGGTTTCTGGAGGTAGAGTGGAGTAGATAGGACTGGTCGTGAAGAATTTTTTTTATAATTTTAAAGAGTCTGCAACTGGAGTTTTGTTGTTGATATCTTCCTGGGAACGATTTTTGATACCAACATAACCATATCTCAAGGGAATTTCAAGATTTTTCAGGATTTTACTGGCATCACAGCCTCTGTCCATAATATCAATCTTGGTTAGACAACCAATGGATCTTTCACCCGTGGGATCAATTTCCTGGAGTAATTTTAGGGCCTCACTCGTTGATAAATCCTGGTTGGCAGGAATGACACAAAGAATAATAGATCTCTTTTCCTTGATATATCTCAAAGCCATGTTCCTAGTGACTTCGTAGATGTTTTTAGGCTGTTTTCCCACTGGAATGGAAGTAATGCCGGGTAAATCGACGATTGTCAAGTTAGGGCAGGAATTGGAGAAGATGTTCAGCACAATGGGGTTGTCGATGATAATCTTCTCAGCTCCACAAATCTTGTCGGTGACTTAATTGATGGAATCTCTGACAGCGTCAAAGTTGGTGAATTTTTTCTTCTTATTCCCATCCATTATCTAGTCAAACTCAGCATATGGCTGATTAAGTCCGGGAATATTATTCATTCGAAGTTCTAGTGGTCTTCTAGTTACAACACCAGACCCTCTCGGTAAAAAGTCAAGTCCTACAATCTGCTACAACAATGAGCTCTTTCCCGAAGACTGATTGCCCAAAACCACGACTTTCGGCAGGGACAACTGCTTGTCCAAACCTATATCTCTCAGCAAATCGACAAGAGTAATGACTTTTCGTAGATCGTGTACTAGTAAACTGCCTTGCATCTTATCCTTGGACCGTTTTTGATTGCTTTTATGTAAATCAATATATATATTTATGTAGGTAATAAGCCAATTATACCTCACGAAATTAAACTTAAATTCTGAGTCCGCACAATTCTGGTGGGTAATGGATAATCGTCAAAGTGTTGAGGATACAGCCTAGGAACTGGATTTTATTGTGCCAAATGAACCGCCGTTTGTGATATAAACGGACAAATAATTCGCACCCATTATGTGCAAACAAAAAATCATACCCATCAAGTCATCCACATCCAAAGCGCTCGAATAAAGATAGAAAAAAATGTATATGTAGGAAAAAATGATTAAGAAATAATGAAGCTAAATTCGTTCCATCTGTTTTCGAGTATTTTCACTAGATTTTTTTAACGTCTATCCTTAACAACTTTAGTGAACTTTTTTTCTGATGAGCCGATTTACTATGGGTTCCTCTCTGCTTTATTCCCGTTGTCGGAGGCTCGCAAGTTTGGCACCCATTGTAAGATAAATTCGATATGTGGTTTTAATGGGAGTGCCATTCTTGCTTCTTGCCGACTCTGCCCAAACTCTTTATGATCATTCCCCGCACATGCTATTTCTAATTATCCTTTTTCATCACCTTCAATTGTATTTTTTTCCTTATATTAGATAGTCTCTAAATTTACCTTTAAATCTTGCTATCGTTCACTTTAGCCTGGCAGTTTTCCATCGAAATTGACGATTTTCTCTCATTCTTTCTCTTTTCAGGCTCTAATCTATTATAAACTCCATCTTGGTCAATTTTAACGAACAAAAATCCTTGACGATTCTATTTTTTACTCTCTTCATGATTCTTTTTCGAAATATCGACATTTGACTGAACGCTTTTGCTACTCTTATACAAGCGTGGGTAGAATGAACCCGGAAATAGTATATTTCTTTGTTTATTGTGAGAACTGGAGCAAAATTTTGTGTTGTAGAATGCTGAGGCAACGTTTTTATCTATCTTTCTTCGACTCTGTTTAAGTGAACTATCTTTCTTTTAATGGATTTTTTGAGTTAAGCTTTTGGTAGATTTCTTTCGTTTTTTTTGGTATTGAGGTGTGAAAGTTCCAATTTAAGAAGAAACACCCTTTACACAAAAGTGAACTTTATGTAGGTTTTTGTAATATCTTTCCTTTTTGAGCGATTTATCCATCTATTTCGCCTACCCATGGATATGATTCTCTATAGCTTATAACGGATGCCGATGCTTATCTGTTTGTTACTGTTGATCGTCATAATTGTTTTTTTCGATTTGCTTGCTATTTTCGAGTGGTTCCTGACGCTGTGAGACTGAACTCACCTTGTTGTCCGGGATTGATCTTTTTCCAGCTGGTTTCCAATTGATTTATATCGGACTGCTATGTTTTATTAAAGAAGTATTTTTCATGTTCTATAGGGGTTCAAGTGATTATAGATATAATAGACCAGATTTAAGAGAGAAGAGTGTCCATTAAATATGAATTATCTTGCTCCAATCACTGTGTTGGCTTCTTTTTAAGTGCTTATGAATTATATTAGTATATCTCCTCTTTGATTTCTTGTTTTTATTTTTGTTTTTTGCCAAACTTCAGTACATGTTGTGCCGCCAACTCATAAACGTTGCTGGGTTCGGGGAGTCCATTTTTACAGATATTCCTCAAAAAAGTCTAGTAGGCCTCTACGATGCCAGATTCGTGCAACTTTCTGACTACATTAAGATAATAGCTTACGTTATAATTTAGCTTGCTATTTTTGTCGCTGAATTCTGGCTTGCTATAGCTCCTGTCGTTGCTTCTATTTCATTCGTTATTTGTCTTTGCGGTTCGCTGGTTTTGTTGGAGATGGAGACTGGGAAGCCTATCGATTGCTACCTTTCTTGACATTTTT
>JAOWAT010000016.1:0-58409 GCA_028571025.1 Longipedia americana | reverse complement strand
ATTGTCTTTATTTACCCAAATGATTATATTTTTTTTTGGTAATATTCAAGTTTAGAGGATTCCTACTCATATTTAGCAAGAATAATTTATAAGGTGGCTTGTTGGTATAGCTTCGAACTTAAACCTACGCCATACCTTATTTTAATATTACGAACACACAAACAAGTAAGCTCAGAATTTATTATTCTATCGGATTTAAATGACGAATGAAAATATAAACATATCAAATAGTCAACTCAAAACATGGCTCTCCGTTAAACAAACCATAAGAAAAAAACAACATCCGAAATCATATGTGAAAATTTTAAAATTCACCCATAAACCATCTTTCAAGACTACAAATGTGCCCTCCGAGGAAGTATTACCTTTTTCGGTCGTTTATACGTCGGCTAATTGCACTTCCTCTTTATTTCAAACATGTTTGGAATCATCAAAAAATCCATTATTGACATTGAAAAGGTAAATAAAATCGAAAGTCAAAACTCCCAAGGGACTGTTCTCCTTGTTGTTTAAAAAACAGAAGAGAAAGACAACAGGTAAATCATCGAAACAGAGTACCTTTTCTCAGGCTTCAAAAACAACAACGCTGAGAAACTGATGACCGCCCTTTATCGGCATTAAAAAATTGCAGGAGACATTCTCAAAGCATAGGAAGAGGAAATGGATCCATAAACACCATCTCCCTACATAGACTAAGAAAAGGTAAAAAACAGCTAATTCCACCTGTAATAAGGTTGTAAAGTGGAGGCAAGTTTTTTCAATCCAGAAATGGTGTAAAGCTAAAAGATGGATGTGATCGAAATTGTCCTTCCATGCAGCATCTAGCAATACTATTAATTCTTTATTGCCGACAAGGCTACTTTCTACCCCCGCAAAAAGCACATGGAAATGAAAGGTTCCGAAAAGATAGTGTTTACCCCCTGGAAGCAAAGCAGCTAATTAAATTCATAAGTGCGATAAACCAACATGATTATCAGGGTGGTTGGAGTTCCTTTTAAAAGCACCGCCCCTTTGAGTCAGGTCTGGCAACTCAAAAGGGACTAGAAGTACCCGACATTTTATTTGTAGTTATCATTAGGTGGGATTCTAGTATAACGTAATCACCCAACTCCACTAAATCCCATACGCGTCCTACTTCAACTGCTAGTAACAAATCATCGTCAAACCACTTGCACCCAGCAAATGCTCAATGACCGTCAAACTCACCATAGCTTTCAACAAACAGACTTACATGAAAGGAACTGTTCTTAAAAGAACATATGCCGACATGAAGTAAGACTATCAAGTAACTTTTACTCACTATCCAGATCTGGGTCAAAAATGTCAATGACCTTTTCACCAAAAAGACCAAAAAATAGTCCACTGATATTCCTGGATAAATCACCAAAAAGGCATCAAGAAAAGGATAGGAAGACAAACTTGAGTACTAATCGACCGTTATCGTCTCTGATAAAAATATTGAAAATATCAAGCCAATTATTTCATGTCGAGACATGCCCCAAAATTAAACTGACGTCTTGAAAACACAAATTCAAAGCTTAACAAAGAAGGTTGACTTCCTGACAAAATTGGTGGTTGCACTTATCTTGCTCAATTTCCTTCAGGTTATCGGATCACTAAGATGAAAGACAATTTCTGAACTGATACTTATTTATTACTAATGAATAATCATTCAGATACTTATAGCTGACCAGAGCTTCCCTGCTCCTATATTTATTTACCTCCTTCACTTTAGTTTCCTAAATTTTGATTGCTAACGGATTTTTATGTAATATTTTCTTTTTAATCTGTATTTAAGTACTTTTATTCGTTTTCCTGTGGAGACTAGTCGGGTGATTGCTTCTAAGACTTTTAATCGGTTTCTTATCGACCATTTATTTCAGCTGTCTACTTCTATAGAGGCTTTTCCGACAATTCTTCTTAGCTTTGGACCTCAGTTATTTCTGTTGTCTATTTTTTTCTCTCTTCTAACCTATTTTCTGTTAGAATTAGCTCCTCCTGTTTATGGGTATCTTAAAATTTTGACGTATTATTTTCCTAATGAGTCCTTTTCTCTACGGTTTGACTCTACAGTTGGTTTTAACCGGGGTTTTTGTGTTAAGGCAGCTTAGGGTGGATAAAAACATCTAATTTTTCCAACTCTTGACCCATCTACGAGAAATAATCTTTGATTTCGTCTTCCATAATCAAAATTTCTATAGTTTTTTTCATTTTCCCCATAAATTTCGGATATTTCTTCAGACATTCTATCATAGAAACTGCCAAAGTTATCCTCACAAGGATTACCGGATCTTCTGCTATTTTTTCCGCAAGTTCAATCACTTCATGGTAATAATCATTCAGATCCTATCCATATTTGAATAAATTTTCCAGCATCCTTGCGAATGTCTGTCTCTGAATGTACTTATCACTTAGTCCAAACCCCTTTATAGACTCAAATGTCATGAGTTGATAATTAGGCTACTCTTTTAGGTTCTGAATCAAGTCGAATATCTGTCTGGCTGCCTAATCTCTCACCTAGCTCACATTATCGTTACACAGTTTCAACGATATTGGGATTATGTATTTGAAGTTCACTTCAGGTTTATAGATCTTAGAAAGATGCCACAACTGATGAGATATTAAAAACCTGATTCTCCATTTCTTCGGATCTTTTTGCAGAACCAAAAATACGTCAATTAAGTTTTATTGGGTTATTTTATCGAATAATTCAACAAATTCCGACAGGTGAGATATAGCACTGAGTTTCAGTTTATCAGATTGCTCTTTCAAAAGCAAATCCAAAGCTGGGAAAATCGACTCTTTCGAGGCCTATTGACCTATAATTTTGGAAATGTCATGCAGAGCCGCTGCAATTGGCATTTTGATGTCTTCATCCTTGTAATGAATAAGTTTGTCGAAAAGTTTTTTCAAATCTGGCCATCTTTCCTTGCCTAAGGTGTGCAAAACTCCTGGAAAATAGAAGGCAACCTGAACGATAATCTAATGTGGCCTTGAGACAGCATTATTAATTTAGTGATTGATCAGTTTCAAATACAAATCTATAATTTTCTAAGGGACATTTTTAGAGCCGTAATGAGCAATTATTTACGGTATTGATCGATGGGCAGCTACTCTTACAAGTTTGTTTCCATCCTTCAGAAAAGTCGTCAGCATGTTTATTAATTACTCTTTTTTCGCTTCTTTCTTGCAGAGAGCTATTAGCGAAGAGATCATTTACACACAGGCCTTCCTTATTCCCCAGGCTGTTTACTTACTTGCTTTCGCAAAGAAGTTACTAAGAATTGTCTACTCGAAAAATTAAGTCGAACAAAATCTAGAAACTACTTCAAGATGAATTATAACTTCTTTCTTTAACCTCACCGTTGACTCGTCATAAATCTGCCTATACTCATCCCTAAAAGTGCCTTCTATTGCCTCAACACTCAAAGACGGTATCAGTTCTCCCAATAGCTGGATGGCTACGATTTTGTTTTCCTAATTATTCCCATGCGCCATGTCTAACCCCATTTTTAGAAGGTTGTCACTTTATTCCTTATAGCTTTACACTTCCTTATACTTGTTAATGATTGCCACAACTAACGCGCAAGACTATTCTTTGATCTAAATCTTATCTGTATGAAATTTACCTCTAAATGCGTTCCTTTTATCAAATTGATCAAAGGATTCACAAAAAATTCTCTGTAGTTTTTTACACGTTTGCCTATTTCTTGTCCGCAGCTTTTCTTGATCATCTGCATTTGCTATAATATTTCCCTCTGAATTTCCTCATGGTCCATTGACTATGCATATAGAATCATATTTGTACCATTTTTTCCAACAATTCAAAAAAATCACTACATTAGGTCAGCGCCTATCGTACCGTTAGGATGTTTTTAGATAAGCTTAGTCTTTCGTGGAACTTCAAATCTGAGTAACCCTTTATTTTCAAAAGCAACTGATTGTGTTCATAGTTTATAAACACTGCATTTTATTCAGTTTCATATCTGTTTACAGTCAAAAACTGACCCTATTTCTCTTAGATCGTACTATTCATTACGATTCCAATTGGTTAAAGACAAACTTTTATAAATTCAGAAGTTTAGATTTTTTACTAAAAATAACAATTTTTGCACAAATTAAGCCATTTACATCTCAAGATAAATTAATGAGTTTGCTAATTTCAGGAAGCTCCGTATGGATTTATGCCTTTATTAGATCCTCCTGGGTTGTTACTGGGGTTGGAAGATTGGTTCTGAGGCTGATTTTGACCCATGACTTGCTGACCCAATAAAACATTCATGAAATTCATCGGGTTATTATAGGGGTTATTTCCCTGATTCCCCATGCCTTGGCTTCCCATCATATTCTGAGGAGGCTGCTGTCCCTGGATCGGGACGTCAGTTGGACCGATTTTATTCATGTTATCCTAAGAGAAGAAATTGGCCTTATTGAACATCTGTGCTAATTGATCTTGCTGTTTATCGACAGTATTCTGTGGTTTCCCTAGTACATCATCCACATTCATTTGCCTTGGTTGCCCGGGTGGTTTGCCTATCAACCCCATATACTGGACAACCTGTTGTGGCAATTCAGCTAGCAACTCCTTGGCGAGCAAATCTGGATTCATCTTAACCTCCCTAAAAGGCACGAATTGAACAATATCTCTGGGTGCTTTCTGACCTCGAGAATTGTACAGTCCACTATCACCGTCTAATCTGACCATATTCGCAAAATCGGCGTTTCCGATACCCACGATGATTATCGACAGTGGTAAATTGCAATTTCCAACCAATAACTACACCGTTTTATCCATGTCGTGGATCTAACCGTCAGTTAAAATGAATAACACCTGATAACAAGTCGACCCTTAGTTTTGAGACATTTTTGCGACCTTCATTGCCTCTTAAATTATTGGCCCAAAGTAAGTCGGGCCTGCAAATTCGATATGACTGATCGCGTGGTTATAAAGTATCATTAAATGCTCAAATCCCGTTGCCTAAGAGTTGTAAGCGTCGCCACTAAGGGGGAAACAGTGACTGGCAAGATTACTATTGAGGTTCTGGAAATGTGGCTTTGCACCAAATCCAAAGGCAGGAATTCTTTTGTCACTGTCATAGTTGAGTAAGATGTTGGCAATTGCGCTTATTGCTGTCTGATAATTGTTTGGCTGAGAACCTTTCATGTAATGAAGGGAGTTAGGATGGTGAGGGGATGAGTTGGAAGCTGTAAAATCCACAGCAATCACCATATTAAGTTAAAGTCCACCCCGAAGGTAATCTACGAAGGTAGGTTTCTGGAAAGTCTTAAACTGTTCCAAAATCAGCTTTCCGGGTTTTTTCGCCTTGGGATTGACCAATGGAAATTACATGGGAAATTTACTAACCGCAAGTTGCGAGGCATCTGCAAAGCATTCTCCAATAAACTGGTGTTTTCCGCTTGCTTCCCAATCCCAGCATTCTACCCTAGCAATTACAAAAAGTGTACTTGAATTTTTGACTTGTTCCTGTATGAAGTCTACCTGCGTTAAGCTCAATCGGCTTCCAATTCGGGTTCAAATTCTCTTTTATCACTTCAGTCCTTCCACCTTCAAGAAACGAGTTGTCTTGCCTTATTTTGAGGAATTTTAGGTATGGATCACTTTTATCCCAAAAATCGAAGATTGAGTCAGTATTCATTAACTTTTGGGCACGCCATTTCATAAAATACCATTCTGAAATTATGTAGAAAATTACGATTGGACTAGTTGATTTTTTCACATCTGACAATCAGCTTTCCCGTTGACTTCCCTTTATGTTTCAAATCCAAGATAGTAGTCTGATTTTTGGCACCCATGATTGCTCCTATTGTGGTCTCTACGGTTCCGATAAAATCATCGTTTCCATCATCGTCATCCAAAGCCTCGAACTTTATGTCTTGCCTGGATTAAAATATGTAATCGACCACGAACGACTTTTGAAAGGTAGGATTTAAATTATTCATAACAGTTTCTGTGCGACCCAGTGGCAAGTATTGTTTAGCATTGAAATCTCGTCTATAGTATATTTTCACGTATGGGTCAGACTTGGAAAAGAAATCCAAGTCTTTGAGATTTCTTCCTGAAAGAAAAATCTCTACTTTCATCGATGTCCCATCATCCATTGCTTTGGCTGTCTCGATAAAAATATTATCCTATTAGTTCGATACCCTACTAATAAATTATAGTGATAGCTATAGTTATTATTGATATCAAGTGTTCAACACTTGGACTCCAATACACTATATAGTGTGTACGACGAGCAACCGATTCGTGAATAATCCTCATAATCAACAGCGAATAACAACTTTTAGAAGTAACAATTTTATTTTTCACTCAAGAAATGAGACCGCATGAAGTATAAATTAAAGGTGATTAATTGAAAATAGACTATCACATTAATATTTAATATCAGTACTCTCGGGAATTCCATAGTGTTCCAGTAGTTTTGGAAAGATGAAGTCCTTCCCCCGGTTCTAAGAGGAGGCTACAATAACAGGGAAGACTACCATGTTTTCGGAAGTTTGTCGGATAGCCCTATTAGAAATGTTTATCGAAAATATTGGATCTTTTTCTTGAAGCTGCTGATTAGTTTTCTCGTATTTATTTAAAACATTCATAAAGATCACCTTTTTAAATTGACAATCCTACCTTTTTTGAACGAAGACTTCATTCCACACCCTTATTTTTTCTTGATGTATTTTTCCTTCTCTGTCTTTATTTCTTTCTTTAGTTGAGTTATGTTCGTCTTTATCTTCTTCAGTTTTTACTGCTCATTTTCATGTGGTTTGAACTGTTTTTCGTTCGAAACTTCCCTGTAGCAGTTCAGATAGGACTCTTCATCATTCTATTTGAAGGTACTCCCCCTGATGGAGCTTCTTAAAACCGGAGTCTGAATTTTATTGGTCGGATGGAACGTTGAAATTTATTCACAATGTCGGGCAGTGCTCAAATTAACGTTTAAATTAACGTTCAGATTTAGGTTTTTCACGTTAACCTTTTAAATGCGGCAGTCATTATCAGACTTCTGCCAGTATCTGCGGTTTTCTGTTAATTCCACCGGCTTAAAGAATTAAGGCTATTTATTCTACCTATCCTACTCATAATACTTAATTCTTTTTTTCGTCTGTGTTTTTCGAAAACCGTTTAAATAGGAGCCCTAAAACCCCGGAGACCAGAATTTTGTCTCTTTCTATTTATTTTCCTTCTTTATTTGGTTATATTTCTCCTAAGATTAAGTACTCCTGTGCCTCCTGTAATTACGATTTCTTTTCTTTATTTCTGCATTTTTTCCGAGATAGGTCTTGGGTATTTTGTTTTCATTCAGCTTTTACCCCAAGTTCAGTTTCGAATCAATATCAAAATCCTTGTAGTCGGGGCAGCTTAAAGTAGAACTTTTCTTAGCATGCTTTCTTGAGAAACAAGGTTTACTGGGATCTTTTGTCAGCAACCGGAGGATGTCAATTTGGGATTTTTTCGGAGTCAGATTAGCCGTGCTCTACTGAGTTCTATTGGTGAAATATTTACGTTCCTCAAGTCCTCGATTTCCCCTGATACAACTTGTTTTCAAAAATTTGTCTTTCTTTTTGTTGCTGGAATGAAGCTGGTTTTTTTGCAATCTTTTTGTACAAAGACTTGATATCTAGTACTCATTATCGATGTCTGCTAGGCTCTTCTTTTTTTCTTTTTTCTTCATCTTAAGTCCTTTTTTCCCGTCGCAATGCTCGGACAAGGAGTCCCTTAACTTTCTCGCAAATACAGATTCCTCGCTCAGATGACTTGAAGTGTCAAGTTCAAGATCTTTGGTAAGTTGACTGAGCACTTCATATCCTTCGTAGTTAAAACTCCTAACATTATTTGTTTTTTCTTTCGAAACTTCCTAACTCTCAAATTCTGATGATAAGCTTAGGATTTTCTTTAGTTTGTTATATTCAACGATTTTTTGTTTTTCTTGGTTTACCAACATCATTTAGTAATGTCCTTTCATAAACACGAGTGCTTTTTGTCCGTAATATTTGTAGTAAACTATGAGGGCTGGCAACTACTCCATTATCATTCTGTTATTGTAGTATTCCGAAACATATCCATCCTCCCTATCGCAACCGTTAAATAAAGAATTCTTAATCCACTTCATATCCTTACCATCTAAAATAGCTGACTTCAAACAAATACTTTTAGTCATTTTGTCTATCTATCTGCCATTCGAATAGCTTCCCGACCTGTCATGCTTTCTTAATAACAGTTCATAAGTCAGCATAGGCGTAATTTTTATTTCATTTTCTTAACGCAGTAACTGTTTCTGGGTATCCTGTTGTTTGTTGCAAGCTGAAAACGAGTTCACTCCTAGTGATTTCTTTTACATCTATAGAAAATAACCTATAATTTTATAAACAATACAGAGCTATTTTCAATAAGGAAAAATGCACTATTTATTGTTTTCCGTTTTTTCAGAGTAAAAATATATTGAGCCGCAAAATAATTTTCTTTGGATACATAAATTGACGAATTACTCAATAGATCAATAGTAGAATCACTTTTTCCACACAAAGAACCACGTTGCTTCAATTGAAACCAAAGGTGTTTATACTAGGATGTATGGTCCAGTTGTTGAATCCATAAAAAAGGTTGGTATTCACAACTGATAAGCTCCTTCTAAACGCTTACCACTCATTCTCCATAGAAGCATGATCAACTGCGAAATTCCAGTTAAATGGCATCGCGCGATTAGTTTCCATGAAATTTCTCATCTGCATATTGAGGACATAGTTCATTTCCATCTTGGATCTTTCTTCTAAGAAATCGTAATTTTTCATCGCACTCTAGTTCTATTATCTCATGAATAGTGGAGTTTTGAATACCGTGACCTCCCTTGAAATTTATTTCATTTGCTCCATCTAGAGAGTCCCACCGTATGTGCTAGTGTCTAACTTCTCTTTCTTGGCAGATTTTTGTTATTCTCGGAGCGGCTATTCTTTTTTGGAAGATTATTCCTCTTAAATAAGTACTTATTCTCTGCTAGGCTTGACATGGCATTCTCTGGGTCTGCCACTATCTTAATTATAGTCCCTCCGATATTACCCATTCGTAAATTTGGACATTCCCTTCTATGAATCATGTTTTAATTTCTTGAAACCATAGAGATTCAATTGACGAACCAGTGATCCGAAATTGGAATGTCTGAAATAACCTGGAAGCACTTATTTTTCTAGGCGCTCAATGTCTTTAATTTCAACCACTGAACCAGTGAAATCCCAGCTTATAATGTCAAAAAAATGAGGTTACTTATATTAAAATGACACTTACTTTCAGAATTTTTGTAATTTTTCTCATGAATGGAGTATTCATCGATTTTCTTCTTTGTCTATTTAGAAGCATTAAATAATTAAAAAAATTACTATAGAAATCAAATATGAGATATAGAGGTTGGTATGAGTAAAATGTCTTTTTGAAGGTCTGATATCAAAGACTTTACACAAAATATAGACAACACTAATAGTTTTAAATCCGAATTTGATGATTTAAATATTCCATATTTACCAAAAATATTCCGATTTCTTCTATGAGCTATTTTCCATAGAAATAGAAGAATTTAGCACTTAATTTAATTAAAAGTGAGTTCAGTTAGACCTTCGAAAATATGTTAAGGTAAAAAGAAAAATATTGATAGTCATTAATAGGTATTCATCATATATTCATCATTCCCAGTCCCTAAAAGGGTTTTCGGATGGGATAGAGGCCTTGTTTTCACTTCCAGAATCATCATATGATGCGAAATTGGAGGTATCACTCGCCCCTTTCACATTGGGCTTATACGGTGGTGATATCTTCTTCAAATACAAGTTATTAAAGTTTATCGTATTCATATATCTGTGCTTCTTAATATCGTTAACACCTAAGGATGTAAGAATAGAGATTTACCATTTTTAAGGTTGCCATATCGGTTTGATAGGTCAGAAACCAAGAGATGCTTCACCAAAGACTTAGCATCTGAGTCGAACCCTGGAGGGAATTTCAGTCTTCCTTTCAAAATGTTCTGATATATTATCATTGGATCCTCATCATTGAAGGGATCTATACCTGCCAACATTTCGTAAAGAATGATTCCAAGTGTCCACCAATCAACAGGTTTTCCGTGTCCTTGGTTCAATAAAATTTCAGGTGCCAAGTATTCAGGAGTTCCACAGAGGGTAAAAGTTCTGTTCTCGACAATTTTTGAAAAGCCAAAGTCGGTTAGTTTGATGTAGCCGTCTTGGTTAATGAGCACATTTTCTGGTTTGAGATCCCTGTAAATTATGTTTTTGGAGTGCAAATACTCAAAGATTAAAACAATTTGAGCGGCATAAAATCTACAGTTAGAAGAACGTTGTACGCAGCCTTGTGTGGTTCAAAAGTGCCTTCTTCCCTGAGGTGACTGAACAACTAACCTCCAGGTACATATTCCATGAAAAGATAGAGCAATTTGGGATTTTGTGCCACACCATTAAGATTGACAATGAAGGGATGCGAGATTGAACTCAGTATCTCAAACTCATTGATGATATGGTCCGCTTGTTTAGATTTGATAATTTCATCTTTCTTCATGATCTTAACGCAGCTGTACTTATCATCCTTTTTATTCTTAACGAGTTTGACCTTGCCAAATGACCCTGATCATTAGTGAGATGGCTACCTGATCCAAGAATATTAAGAAACTGAAATTCTTAAACCTTCATTAACTTTTTCTTTCCTTCGAGTTTCCCCTCCATCTTCTATTATGCTTATTAAATATAGAAATAAGAAGCTTGGAATTCAGCATAAAAAAGTAAACACATAGTAGGTCAAAGAGATTCCGTATCTCGCAATTTTGATCAATTTTTGATCAATTTTTATATTGCTCACTCAAAGAATATCGAATAGAAAATTATCTTCCAAATATTTATTTAGGTTTTAAAAAATATTCATAAAGGGAATAATCAACTATAATTATTAGAAGACCGTGTGTAAACTGGAAGAATTGATTTTTAAACCACCTTTCAAATATAAATATTCTGATTAGACTAATATTTAGTAATCAAAACTGAAAAGGAAATGGACTCCAATACCACCCATTAACCAGTCTAACTTGCAATAAAAAAGCCTAAAATCATTTAAAACATTGTGCTTCAAGCTTCCAAGGAGTATCAGGAGAAATATGGACCAATCTAGACAGTGTCTCCCTTTGGAAAAACTGCCGCGAAATCGCCAGTGATGATCTAACTCTCTGTTCCTTCCGAGATTGCTCAGAAAATTGAGAATCATAACTCAGATTCGCATAAGACTCGAAAGAAAGAAAAGATAAATCGAGAAAACTAAAAAAGTCCGCCAAGTTCATTGTTGGGGAGTTATGATGAAGGCCACCTGGAGGATAAAGAAAAAATATAAAATGAAAGCGAGAAATATCCTTATATCAGTGTCGATGAGAATGAAGTCCTGAGTCACAGTGTAGGAACTTATGTCTAGCTAGTTCCTAAGGGATCGATAAAAAGTTAGCCTTTACCTGAGCTTGAGACATAATTTCTTCTGGAGGAAGACTGGAAACTATAGCGCGAAGTGAAGTCCATGTTCGCATGAACAAGAAGAGAAAAGTGATCGCAGTCTTCATGCTTCTTGCTCAATAATTAATTATGTATATTTATTTAATTTCCTTGACTTCTTGATGATTATGATGATTTATGGGATTGGTGTTTGCTGAATCAGATGAACCTGATCAGGATGGCAGTCATATTATCACAACCAATGCCATCCTTAGTTTCCTTTGCTAAGAGGCTATTCAACAAATCTTCTACAATTTTAACATTAGCCTTCTTTGATTTGATCTATTGCTTTACGATTTCTATCAGTCCAGCCGAGTTTTCTACATATCTCTACCAAATTCCATCGCAGCCCATGAGTATGAACTCATCTCCCTTCTATCTATTGAATTCCCGAATGTCAGGTTTACATGTTATCATTTGTTTGTCATAAGAAAGCTACTTATTTTTTTTGTAGTCGAAATCTCCAAAACTGCGAGTCAAATTCAACCCTCCATTAACTCTACCCATCATTATACTTCCACCAGCTTTGACGATGCGCTGCTACTCCTATGCACTTTATGGCTTGTGATCCTATGACAGTGGGACAGTGGTTCCGTTCCTACAGAGAGCACTTCTGGAGTCGCCGGCATTTGCACAATATATGGTAGTTTCAGTCATTAAAATGACGTTTGCCGTGCAGCCTGTCCCGTTACTGATGGTATCATCACCGTAGCCTTCATTGGCTCCTCCAGCTTTGGTGCGGATTGACTTTAATTATTTGGCTCCATCTCCACTTTCGATAGCCTCGTCCATTTTTTTGAAAGCTTCATCGAGTGCCTTCGTGAACTACTTCTTCTTGTAGTTAGGATCGCTGGTCAGAATTTTTCCAAAAGTCTTGGAAACATACTCGCTTACTTCAGCACCTAGTCATTCGATGATAATCATACCTCCATGTCCGTCAAAAACTGCAAATAGAGCATTTCCGTCTCCTAAATCAAGTTCGTGAATGGCAGCGTCTTCCATATTTTTTCTCCACCCTAAGTATCTATTGACTACTACCTTGCATTTAGGCGCATACGAACTAAAGCTTTTTATTGCTTCCTTGCTATATTTTCTTCGATGTCTCAGGTTCCGACAAATACACACCCATTGTTTTTTGAAAAATCTCAAAGTTGATCAAATATTAAGTTATAAATCAGAGTTATTACTCCAGCATCACAAATATCGTTCGTGAGCAAATATAAATATTATGTTTTTTTAGATCCTGGTGTGGATTGAAATACACCATTGCTAGTCTTACGACTATTTTTATTTACTCATTATTCACTCAATAATATTTATATTTTATAATTCATAAGGAATTAGATTGTTTAGGGGGGACGTTTGATCACAGGAATCTGATCAGAATTGCTGTCATGTTATCACAGCCAATTCCATCCTTAGTTTCCTTTGCTAAGAGACTATCTAACAAGTCTTCTACGATTTTGACATTAGGCTTCCTACCAGCGATTTATTGCTTTACGATTTCTATCAGTCCAGCCGAGTTTTCTACATATCTCTACCAAATTCCATCGCAGCCCATGAGTATGAACTCATCTCCCTTCTATCTATTGAATTCCCGAATGTCAGGTTTACATGTTATCATTTGTTTGTCATAAGAAAGCTACTTATTTTTTTTGTAGTCGAAATCTCCAAAACTGCGAGTCAAATTCAACCCTCCATTAACTCTACCCATCATTATACTTCCACCAGCTTTGACGATGCGCTGCTACTCCTATGCACTTTATGGCTTGTGATCCTATGACAGTGGGACAGTGGTTCCGTTCCTACAGAGAGCACTTCTGGAGTCGCCGGCATTTGCACAATATATGGTGGTTTCAGTCATTAAAATGACGTTTGCCGTGCAGCCTGTCCCGTTACTGATGGTATCATCACTATAGCCACCATTTCCACCGTTTCCACCACTTAACCTGCTCCTAATTGCTTTTAACTATTTGACTCCATCTACACTTTCTATTTCTTCGTCCATCTTCTTGAAGGACTAATCTAGGGCTTTTACATAATTTTTTTTTTTGTAATTGGGATCAGTAGTCAGTATTTTGCCAAAAGTTTTGGAAACGTACTCGCTAACTTAGGCCCCTAATATTATATGTGATTATACCTCCATGCCCATCAAAAACAGCAAACAACGCGTTGCCATCTCCTAAGTCAACGTCATGAATCGCAGCATCTTCCATATTTTTTCTCCAGCCTGCATTTTCACATATTGATACCTTGCATTTAGGCGCAGATAAACTCCATTTTCTTATTACTTCCTTGTTCGATTTTCTTCGATGTTTCTGGCTCTGACAAAAACACGCCCATGAAAAATCTTTAAAAAAATATAAAAATTAAATTCTAAACCGAACAACTCATACTGATACAATCAGATAACTATTTCCTCAAGAATCATACCACTACTATTTTCAAAGGAACAATTTAATCAGACAACCAAATCAAACCCATTTTATTCTTGTTTCTTCTTCTCTTCTTTTGCTCGAATCAAAACAACAGTGAAGCCAATGAACCAGAAATTTGTTTCAAACTGAGTAAAATGCCTACATTTTTTCCTATTTTCATGTTGATACATGTTCACAACCAATTACTCCTCTCAAGCCCTCAACGAGTAAATAATATCGAAACGATAATTTTCTGTTGCATAAAACGTGATTTTCTTGTTTAGAAAGAGCTGAAAGAGAAAACTTTGAAATTTGGCTCAAAGCGGATGACGGTTATCAAATTTAAGTTGTGAAAAATACCTTTGTTAATTTCCAAGTTCCTAAGGTATTAATTGAGGATTAAAGTAGAAAACTGCATTAATTTTTTGAAATGTAACGAGATATTGATGTTTACCTCCAATTAGAACACACCAACCAGCACCTTCCTGATGCAGAAATCGTGAAAAGCTTTGTTCGATAGATGATTGATGAAGCCTTTAAAATCGATATAGTCATGAGGGAAGAGTTTAATGTTGCCAAAAGAGTGCGTAGAAATTCGTTTAAAGATGCCAAACCCAAAAAGTCAGCTGTCTAACCCAAAGTATAGTCAGACCATGAAGGGTGATTTTTACATACGCACTAAAATTTATAAATCCTCATTCATTTTTTATCGAAGTAGCACTTAACAGTGTCTACTTTATATATAACTTTTTACTGCTCCACTACTTATGGAAATTCGTCCATTTTTGGGCAATATAATCAATATTGCACTATTTCTGATTATGCAAATTGTATTTCAGGAAACAAAAATAAATTCACATTGAATGTGTTAAGATTTAAAAAAATGGTTTCACGTCCTTTGTCTGCGATTCTCTTGATTGTTCGTTAATTTTTTTGAAGGATCTCTAAGATGGGTATTTTTCTCAGCTAGCTTTCTCTGATCTTCCGTTTCACTTATCGATAATAAAGCAATAGTTAAAATTAATGGGAGGTTGCGTATTTGGTAAGAATAAGACTGTCAACGTTGCAACTCTTAACTACGGTGGAATTTTAAAGTCTCCATTCGAATTCTACTCTCCATAACACCAAGAGTAGCAAATAACTCTGGGAGCTGTCTTCAAATCTCTGATGGCTAGACACAAAATTACTCTCGTTGCTAACTTCAATTGGTAGGTAGGAAAAATCGATCAGAAGATGCAAACTTAAAGATATACGCCAATATATCGCGAAGGCGCGGGGGTGATGAACGGGAAATTTCTGAACAAATAAGATTTTTCTAAAAAGTGGTAATAGTAGTTTGATACCGAGTATAAAAAAATGTAGCCATTTAAATACACCGAGTAACAAAAACAGCAGATGCTTATCTTCGATTTAATGTGCATGTAAGCTATTCTGATATACGTTTACAAATGCTAAAATTATGAGCAAGGGTGCAAAAACGAACCGGAAGCCTACCTTAAGTTCTCGGCAAAACTCTTCTCGAGACCATTCTTGAGGTAAAATCTCAAACTCTAAAAGACCATCTCTGCCATATAAAAATACAAGCTTGATGTGGTCTTCCTTCAATAAACCACAAAAGAACTGATCGATTAGCTTTCTCGCAAACAAGAACTAGGAGTCTACTTTTTGAAGGATATTCCAAGCAACTAATCAACGATTATCGTCAACAAGAAAATTCTCCGCAGCGAAAAAGAAAATACTTAATAAATGCTCAAAAAATTGGACTCCTAGCAAAGAAAAAAATTCAATTGGAACAATGATACCGTCATGACCTTTATTGATAACTTAATCCTCATAAGTTCGCATATCAGTTCCAAGTCGGCAAAAAACGAAGTTCAGATGAAGTAAATCTATGAAGGAATTACAATTCTCGCTCTTAATTACCCCCATCATCACATCATACTTGGGGTCGATGCTAACAATTCGGAATTTGATGACTAGCTAATAACCCCAGAAATAAAAGATGATAAATTTTCGGTTGTCCCATAAAGGTAAATGATGACTACCATCAAGAAAAGAACTATCATGCAAGCCCAAGTCGAAAAAGCTGAAAAAATTGTCGCCAGAAGAAGCGATTACATTGTTACTAACGGAAAACTGATTGACTCACAAGTTGGAACGATATAAAATAGATCGATTGAAACATCTTCATAACTACTTCCATCTGGAGAGCATCCGTACGATCATTTCCTCGTCAGAGCCACCATTTAACTTGAATGAATTTATATTGATTGGTTGATATCTGGTTTATCTTGGAGAGTGTCACGGTTTTAAGAATTATTTGCTTCAATCTATTAACAAGAAAGAATCAATAAGGGATAATTTGACATGGGTGGAGCCTTCCTCACGCAACCGATCACAACCAAAAAAACATCGAAATATCAGCATCGCAAGGTAAGAGTGATCTGCTCTTAAATGCAGGGTATTATTCAAATTTACATGCAGGGTGGCGAAGATATATGGAAGATGCGTCATTATTCGATCGTATTAGCAAATAGATATTTATATTCGGGGTGTTTGACGGACACGGGGGATGCGAAGTTGCACAGTTCATTGCAAAAAAACTATCACCCATCCTGCAAAACACAACTTTCTTTAAACAATCAATGTACGAATAGGCCTTAAATGAAACTTTTAAAAATCTCGATTAACTGCTAGATACCTAAGAAGCCTAAAGAGAACTAAGGTAGATTTCAAAATAAAATGGACTACAGCCATTTTAGGATGGCAAAGTTGCAGACTCTGTTGGCTGCACGGCTAACGTGGTATTACTCGTAGGTAATGTCCTTTACGTTGCCAATGCTGGAGATTCCAGGGCAGTTTTGAGTCGCAATGGTACAATTATAGCCTTATCTAACGATCATAAACCTGAAAAGTAGTAGGAAAGAAAAAGGATAGAAGAAGCAGGGGCTAAAATCTAGAAAGGCAGGATCAATGGACACTTGAATCTGTCTCGCTCGCTAGGAGATCTCTATTACAAGAGAGAGTAAAACAGAACATATGACAAACATCCTATCACCTGCAAACCCTAAATCACAGTCACCCAGCTATGCAAATAGGACGATTTTGTCATCATGGGATGCGACGGAATATGGTAGCGCTACTAAAACAACAGCGAAGGACTCATTGAACTTATTCGTCAGGATCGGATGAAAGGAAAAGCCCCTGAAGACACTTTGTAGTCCATTTTGGATAGTTTTCTAGCCAAAGACACTAATAGTCAGCTGGGGTGTGATAACATGAGCGCAGTCCTCGTTGAGTTTAATAAATTAATGCTTTGACTCATACGTTCCTACAGTATTCATCTTTCCTTTCTTACTTTTCTATTCTTAAGTATTTTCATAAAACTTCCCTTTTTTTGACTTTACTCGATTTTCTTTGACTTTATTCGACTTTATTCGATCCCATTTTGATTTTTTTATCGACTTGATCACTTAGACTTTAAACTCAATATGTGATAATATGTACTAATAACTGTTTGTTCAAAAAGAAAATTTTCAGGAAAAATAGTAAGAAAAGTTTTTTAAAAATGTGTTGAGTCGTTGGTTGAAGGATACGCTGCAGACTGAGAGAAGGTAGGTATTTTCACTGAATTCTAATTATAAATGGGAATAGAAAGGTTTAAGTTTGATAATAATTAACAAAAAGAGTATGCAGAATAATTCCGTTGAGAAGAACTTGAAAGACTTTGAGGCACTGCTAGAAAAATGTAGGAAAACTCTAATTTAGACAAAAACAACCCCGAGGCACTCTCCCAACTGTACAAGATGATGAATTACAAGCCTACAAGCAATAAAGGTTAAAAGTTATCGACCGAACAAGTCGCTAACTTCCTCAAGGTCAACAAGAAAAATGAAGGGGATGTCTATGATGACATTATGTACTACGACGATGCCAAAATCAAAGTACTTGTTCTGTTATCAAAGTAACTCGTCCTTAGACAAACCTTCCTCATTGCCAAGGGTTACTTCGATCCCAAGTAATATTTCCAAGCAATCAAAATTGACAACCTCGACGATCAAACCTTCGACAACAAAATAAGAGCCATGTTCAACTGAACTGATCCCATACACCATCTGAAACTATCTATTTATCACATGAAGGAAACCGTCAATATTCAATTTAAATATCAAGAAACAATACACTCAATAAGTAGCCAATTTTGCCTGGGCATCTCTCATGCTCTTTTCCCTCTCCACGACTGCTTCATCTTCTATCACATGATGGCTGTAGTTTTGGAAGAATTTTTCCTTCCATTGCACGGCAGTTCTCAGAACCATCTCGGGTTCAACCATTCCATAGATGATTTTAAAGGGGGTTTCGGGTGTCAACGTAAAAGACATTTTAGGCTTCATCTCCTGAATCATAATATCAGTGTAGTTTTCAACCTTAACATTGTTTACTCTCCTCTCTGTCTCTTGGATATCCTGCTTTTTCTTATCTTTACTTTATTCCTTCTTGTAAGAATCATGCAGCCTCTTATAGTATTCCCTGTTTTGCCTGGCGAAAACGACCTTACACTTCTTGAGTTTATGACAATAATCAATAGTATATAGTTTTTCCAAATTGCTAAGATCAAACTCAGTCATATTTTCGATTGCCTATGTATCTTCTGTCTACAGATTGTGAATAAACTTGTCCATAGACTACCTGAACTTGGGGTGCTGCAGCACCTTGACATACTTTTCATCATATTCTTACTTCGATATTGGTAATGCTATAAAATTGGGCTGCTATATTTTTAAAATTTTATGCATCGTGTAGAAGGACTATATCGACTTTTGTTTGAAACCCTGGAGATAGAAAAATGACATTGTCGAGTACAGCATCTTTACGTCTTCCCGTTGGAGCAACTACTGCCTGATCTTGAACGCATCGTCCTTCTTCACTTTTGGCTGTTTGAAGTACATCCCACCCATAAATAGAACAGATACACTAATAGACGAGACAATCATTATTTTCTATAGCATGTTTGCAGACATCTCTGGTATTTATGAGTTTATAATTTTGATCAAATATCGATTACTAATTTCATAAATAAGATCCAAGTCTGCTTTTAAATCAGTGAAAATATGAATATCATTGCATTTTTGCGTTGATATTTATTTTTTAAAAATACTAGACTGAGAGCAATTTAATTCATTTAATTCGTGTATTTTAATATTCGAATATTTAAGTAGCGTTGATCAGAAAATATTAAGAAAAGGTTAAATGGGACTGTTGAAAGACTTCGGACAAATCCTTAAATTCTAAGACGGTGATAAGGAACAGGGTCTTCTTCGGAAGATCGGAATCCGGCAATTTCTTAGAGTTTATGAAAAGTACTCGCAATGGAAGAAGACAACTAATGAATAGTAAATCAAATGGGGATAGTAAATCGAAGGACACTTCTTGTGCCAAGACGATAAGGGTGGGCTCCATCTGTGCCGAGATAACATTTCGGAATAATATGGGAAACTCAGTTTTCCACTCTTCTTTTAGTATGGTAGTTGGATGTTTGAAATGACTCCTTCATAGCCATACAATACTGGCTGCAACTTCAATGAAATAGTCATATCCATTAGAGAAAAGTATAAAGCTCTTTAAATGAAAAGTAGAATTGCACTCACCATTCCCTGTGTTCCATTCATAGGCATTCGTGACAAATAGAACGAAAAATAGTGGATCAATTAGACCACACAAAGCAGATTTATCGATGACAGGCACATCGCAAGTCACCCCCGATTTTCAACTCTCACCAAAAACATCAGAACAAGGCGTGGAAAAAAAGTGGAAATTCTGGTCCCAATATACAAAGACCAAAATACTGATCTTGAAACTAAGTCGGAGGACGACCCATACCCGGGATTTATTTATCTAGACGCCATGGCTTTTGGCATGGGACTTTGTTGTCTTCAATGCACTTTCTCTACAAAAGATCTTAGTCATGCTCGATACATTCACGATCAACTACATGTCCTCAGTCCGTTCTTTCTAGCATTGACGGCGGGAACCCCATTTCACAGGTCAAAACTGGCGGATTGGGACGCTCGCTGGAAGATAATTGAAGGGAGTGTTGATGATCGAAATGACGATTAGCGTAATCCCAAGCATCCTAAGTACCTAAAAACGAGTCGGTATGCTCCCATGCAGTACTACCTATGGGATGGCCAGTATAATCGGTAGCATTTCAGTGATGAATAGCTAAATCTCAATAAATAAACTGTAGAATACATAGATAAAATGTGCACTTAAATGAAAATTCCTCTTGACAGTTGGTTAAAAAGGCATATCGCTAACATTTTCAAAAGAGACATTCTGATTGTTCACTAGACTTTTAAGGATATGAAAGAGGACGAGAATGTTCTTTTCTAGATGCTTAATGGGACAAACTGGAACTCAGTGAGGCTGAAAATTCCTATTACTGAAGATATTGGATGGAGAGTAGAATTCAGAACTATGGAAATCATGCTCACCGCCGATGAAAACTCTGCATTTAGTTTGCTCATTCACTTGATCACGAGAGCTCTACATTACACTCAAGATCTTAATTTTTATATGCCGATCAGTGCAGTCAACTAAAATTTCGACAGAGCTCATGGGAACGATGCCCTCAGGAGATCTAAGTTTCTCTTCAGAACTAACGTCATTGAAAACTAGTAGCCTAAGATAGAATAGCTTACAATGCATTAAATCATCTTTGGAAAGGGTTAATACCAGGGACTCTTCGCTCTAATGGAAGAAAGAGTCAAACACAAAATCAAAATGTGCCCGAAAATGGTTGGGATGATGGAGTCTTTGAGAAGACTTCTGGTAAGCCTAACAACGGGGAAAAGATTGACTCTTGCCCAGTACATGAGAGAATTCATATACAAACACCCTGACTACAAAAAAAATTCTATTCTGCCCAAGAAACTCATGGACTAACTTATGCATAAACTGAATGATATCGCTTCTGGAAGGATTGAAGACAAGAACTTCCCTCCGATCTTTGATTTCTGAATGAATGTGATTTTGAAATTTTCCCTGCTCGAAGCTCATTTTATCGATAAAATATATTAATGAATCCATATCATTTCAGAAAATACCTTTTAATTTCTAGTAATTCCTCTTCTATTTTGTTATAATGTGTTGAATTTTGCTCCTTCTCGACTATTTTTTTTATTTACTCTATTTTCTCCTCCGTAGAGCCTCATTATAAGAGTTCAAACTGCCCCTTGGAATAAAACGATCAATTTTTTTGATATCTTCCAACCTTTTGTTCACAAATGCATACTGATTTTATTTTTTATATTATGAAAACTGGATCGGAGAACTTCCTCTTTATTGGATTTAATGTTGTTCGTCGATCGGAAGCTACGGATTTTGTATTTGGGAATGGTATTTAACGCCTGGTAAATTATTTTTTTCGTTTGCTGGGATTTCCTTTATAGATTATGGAACGTCATAGATCCCAATGTCTTGAGCCGAACTTTCATACTGATTAGGGTGACGATGTTGAAATAGCAGACTTTTTTTTTATCCAGAGAATTTCCTTTTTCTAGACAGCGAATTTTTCAGCTTTTGCGTTGATAGTTCTCTGAAAGGAGGAATTAAAGTTCTATCAGAAATCTCAGGTATATGGTTAATTTCCCTTTGCTTCAACTGTGGATGATTCAGTTTATATTCATATTTTTTTCTGTCCCTTTAATGCTATTTCGAATCGAATACTTTAATTTATTGTTTGTGTTTTGGCGTAACTTTTCTTACAGATTCGTTTAATTATCTCGAAATCTAATTTCGAATATAACCCATTTGCAAAATTTACTTCATTTCTGACTTCTTTCTTGACTGTCCATATGGAGTCTTCCTTGATATCGGATCTGAACGGATTTAATATTCGTTTATTCGCTTTTCTTTCTTTTTTTGAGGAATAATTTTGACGCTCCAAGGTTCCTTCTAAGCACTTTTTTAGCCTCTTATTAAGTCCCTTCTTCTCATCAATATATCTCCCAAATAGGTTTAATTTTAATGTGAATCCGATTTTGGCTCAGGAATCTCTTCAGATATATGATTTACCGGTGCGCATTAAATCAAACTTTAGTGCTTTCGATACTGAGGAATGTTGTTATGGTTGAGTTAGTATTTCATTCCCTCCAATCTTTTAATGTTTTCTTCGACTTTTTCCGTTTTGATTCTCCTCCGATTGTTTAGTGCCTAAAATTTAGGCAAAACCTACTGTTTAAACTAAATATCGACTTTTTTACCATATCAGGCGACCTCATGTCGTATAGATGACTCGCATTTCTTTGATCAAATGGTAAAATTTGATTATAATTTTACATTTTTTCGTTAATTTGCCGCCTGTCAGCAAAACTATCTCGTTTTGGCAAGGATTTATGCTGCTGGAACGTATTCTCTCCCCTTAATTTTTATTTTTGGTGAGAAGGGACATTTTTATTGATTGAGGGGAACCATTGACTGTTTGGTGAACCTACTTTGCTAACGTCGGAAGGTTTAGACTGTTTATAAGATTACCCCAGAAACATTTTATGATACTGATTGTAAAATGCCGTCATTTTGAGAATTATTATTATTGCCGATCTTATTCTAAATGTTGCATAAAAAATAAAAATTGGTTGGTAGATTCAACTTTCGATAGGATTATGCCCTAGGCAATCTAGACATGAAAAACTAAAAAGAGGGATGGACATATTTTCTCAAAAGCGAGGCAAATCTTTAAAACTATCCGTGAAAAACTATGATTTCTTTCCATTGATTATTCACTCAATGCATGTGTATAAACAGAAAAGTTCCATTTTTTTCAATTCTATCCTCAAAAGTGTAAGGTATGATATCGACCTTAGGTATTAGGTATAACAATTCTATTTCATTCATTTATCAACTTAAACCTCCCTTTTTCCTTTATAAAACATATTTTTTCTACGTGTTTCTCTGTTTTCTTGCTAGTCACGTCAAATTCATTGAATGTATATTTATCAAAGTTTACTTAAAGTAATTCACTAAAAACATTTATTTTTCAGCATTTATCAGGTTAAACCATTGTACCCCAATAAACTATTCTATTTATCAATAAATACTAAATTATAAGACTTCCATAATTTTCATTCATTAAAGAACAACTTCACTACACCTGACTCCATCTATATTTTTTCACTTTTTTATGCTTTCCGAGGAATGGGAGTGTTTAAATTCAACAGCTTCGAAGGAGAAACTACGGAATTAAGACTATTTTCGAAGTCTGTAAGTTTGGTGCCCAAAATAGGTCCTTCCAGAATCTGAAACCCAGGGTTAATCAATTCAAGTGGTACTCCAAAGCTATCATTAAAGTTTTTCAGTTTCTAAACAGACTCCAAGGGGGTTGTTGGGCTCATTCCTTGAATGTTACTCATTTCTTTATTCAATCTCTTCGGTGTCTGTTCTAACAGCTATGACATGTTTATGGACTGCTTCTTTGGTTTACTTATTTTCTTTTTTGTCTTATTCAAAAATTATTTCGAACCAAATTTAAACTCTTCCTAGTTATTAGGGAGAGAGAGAGAGTTTTCACAAGTATTTTCCGTATTTTTTTTGCTTTAAACTTTTTCGATTGCATTTTAGTGAATTTTCTGTCCGACTTTGTCTTGATCGAACCTCGCATTAATGTCCACAGAATGCTCATTATCTTCATTTCTTTCGTGTCGTATTGCTTAGCGGTCAATGCTGGGTCCCTCAATCGGTTTCCTTCCTTTTCTGACAGTCCTGATGACATTTGCCTGGAAATTATCCTAGTCTTCCTCTTCGAGAACGATCATGGCCTCGAATAGCTATCTTTCCATTTCTGAGAATTTCATCAAATAATCCTTGCCACCTTTCAACTCTATATTTTTCTTAATTTTCCTGTACCTAAGAATGACTTTAAAATGTACTTTTCATACATCTCCCCCATTTTTTTTTTCATGCTAGAATTCCAGTGATTCTTTATCGCATTGTCAGTCCTACCTGGCAGGTAACATGCGATTTAAGCCCATCTATTGCCCTTAGCTTTATGGGCCAGGAACAACAGCCACTCTTCAAACTCACTCCATTCGTCTTTCTTGATATTCGGATTTAAATGATTATGCCATCTTTATCTGCATTGCTTGCCGATTCTCCCTGGCAGATTTTAGGCAATCGTGGTCCATTTCTGAGCTCCATGCTTGTGAACGAGTCGAATTAGATATTCGTCTTCTTCAGTTAACCAAGATTTTTTCTTCCCTGAGTTAATAATCTCTTACATTTGGATTAAACCCCGTTATTGTTGGAATTCAAAGATTGAGGTTATTGATAACGTAAGTCATGGCTCTGAGCCCTAAATCCCGTGTTTACTTATTGATTCATAAATCAAAATATACTTCCAACTAAGTTGTGTTTAGACAGGTTTAAATTCAAATTATAGCATTTTTTTGTCTTAAACTATAAAAGCGGCAAGAAAAGCACAAACAAGTGAACTCAACTAGAAATAAGTGACAGAAAACTCATATCAATATGTTCCATATCAATGATTATTTTTTGAATTTACTGCTTGAACTTTTTTCATTTTTGCATCTGTCTGTCATCCAACTTAAATTGTTGAATTAAGACGTTATTAGACAAAAAGTGCAAATCCTTGAAAAGTTCTGAGCTATGCAATATTTAAAATTATACACAGGAAAACAACCAACTCATAAATAAGAATTTCTCTGCTTCAACTCTTCAAACGTAAGTTTGGATCTTTCCTCCTTGTAATTGTACCAGTACCATCCAGCAATCACAAATGGATAGAGACTTATCGTCCACCCTGCTATGTAAAATCCTGTCGTATAGGTCTTATAAATGAAAAGCTATGATAGTTTATACATTTTTTACCTGGTTTATAATCGCTAGCACTAGATTCCCTAACAAAATTCCTAGCAGCAACTTTCCTTAAATTAATTTTTTTATCCACTACGGAGCAACTGTGTCGGTATATTTTTCAGTCTGCTTTTCTATCTCTGAGAATTTGAAGTAGTGGACAAAGACTAAGAGTTCTATCAAGGCTCCTGCAGACATAGGAACCGAAGACACGAAGGTATCGAAGAACTACATATAGTAAACTCCCGCGTAAGACCCTAGAAACGGAGCGAACGTTAAAACACAATAAATGGCATATTTTTTCGCCTAATTAACCGTAAACTCGTGTCCAAATATTTCGATGGGTCCTCCTTCCTTTGCCTAGTCCTTTAAGTAGCAAAAGATACTTTATAGATACCCAAACTAAGAATCAATTCCGAGGAAGACCATAGCCATAAAGAAAAAAAACACCCACAAATTTGGCCAAGGAAGAATAGCCAGAGCTTTTGGAAAGATGTTAAAACTTAACTCTGGGCCAGAAAGCTGGAGATCGTCGATCTCGACTCCCATCTCCTGAGAAAAATGGCCCAAGTACATGAAGATATTTAGTGAGCAAAGTACTCCACAGATCACCAAAGATGCGGGAATTATGTAGATTCCTTCTATAAATGTCTGCTTTTTTGGCTTCAAAGATGACAAATTAATTATTCCCGAGCATGCAACAGTCATCTGGTAGAAGACCTGCACAATAGCATCGATCCATATTTCAGCCCGAAATAGTAAACTCCATTTTGGAGTTATCAAATAAAGAATACCATCTCCGGCTCCTTCGAGAAAGAATCCCCGAATGCACAACACCACAAAGAAAAAATAAGGCATCAGAGCAGTCACAGTAATTATCTTACCCGAAGTTTTAACTCCATTTTTCACTACAAAGTAACAAATAAATATGCTCATTATGTAGAGCAGGAACAAAAATATGTTGATTCCCCCAAACTAATTGATACTTCCACTTTTGTGAAGCACCTCTTGAGCGAAATACGTATTCTAGGCCGGTGATTCGTCAGCAAACGGTAGTTTGCTCGAAAAGGCACTGAATAAAAACCGATAAGAGTAGGCGAGAATTATATTATAGTATCCTGCGAGGTGAAAACAGATGAATAGAAATGTGGCACCCAACATTTTGAACCCTTTATTAACTCTCGCAAAAATGAACGGCACTGATCTTTGGTGCATCTGGCCGATTACAGTTTCGAGATATAACAAAGGAATTCCCACTAAAAACAGAGCTATAAAATAAGGGATTAAGAACACTCCGCCTCCATTTTTGTATACTAAGTAGGGGAACCTCCAAAAAGATCCGAACCCCACTGCAAACCCCACTAGAGAAAGAAGATACTCCCTATAGTTGTCGTAATGATGCTCATTCTACATTGCGGACAAGGAAGTTCGATTAGAACCATCTGAATCCATCCTTCTCAGGTTGTTAAGTAGGGCAAGCTTGTTCTCTGGTTATGAGAGGTCTTCAGTCATGATTTTTACAATGAAGGTAGTTTGTTCAACTTGGCGTGCTTTCCAAGATTTATATGTTTATACACTTAAAGTATGAGTAGGCTAACTAGTTTTAATTTTGTGTTAGCGGAATATAATAAGTAGGAATGGATATTGATAAATACATAGAAACAGTTCTTCAAGCACAACCCCTTGCGGAGTCATAAGTAAGAAAGTTGTGCAGACTGACCAAAGAAGTTCTCTTTTAGTAGTCGACGATCCAACCCGTTAAATGTCCGGTTTCAGTATGTGGTGACGTACATGGACAATTCTATGATGTGAAATAGCTGTATAAAATTGGAGGTAGACTCGAAGACCCCACACATCTTAGCCGGTATGTGATGATTGGTGATTTTGTTGATCGCGGCTACAATTCGGTCGAAACAATTTCCTTGCTCTGCTGCTATAAAGTTAAATACCCTGATAGGATCGTACTTTTGCGGGGAAACCACGAATCACGTAGAATCAGTATGAGCTACGGATTCTACGATGAGGTGAGGCACAAGTATGGAAATCCAAAAGTCTGGCATTATTTCAACGAGATGTTTGATTATTTACCCCTAGGAGCTCTCATCTAAGGTAGGTATGCTTTATAAAAATAGGAAGCATATTCTGTGTTCACGGGGGATTAAGTCCAGATTTGATCTCAATAGATCACATAAGATCTATAGATCGAGTCAGATAGATCCCGGCCACCGGCCCATTTTCCGATCTAATGTGGTCAGATCCCTCAGACGCAGTCGAAGAATGGGCGATTAGCGACAGAGGAGCCGGATGGATATTCGGCAAAAAGGTAGTTTCATCTTTTCTCCAACACAATGATGTCAAATGTGTTGTAAGGGCTCACCAATTAGTTCAACAGGGCTATTAAAAGCGCTTCGGTGGAGACCTCTATACTATTTGGTCAGCTCCTAACTACTGTTATAGAATGAACAATCAAGCTGCAATCATGAAAATTGATGAAAAATTTCACATTACCTTTCAAACTTTTGGTCCGTCCAAAGAAAGTCAAGCATCCCAACATTATTCCAAAGTGATCCCTTATTTTTTATGACTTTAAGCCATCTTCTCATCGAGATACCTCGATAACCTTGCATGATTCTATAGTTTATAATAATTCAAATGAGCGCTAACAAACTAAGTCAGAAAAGATAACAATTCCGTGTCTAAAAAAGTGCGTAACATCGCCGACAACTATTTTAAAAGCACCGAAATACCCTCCTGAACTCTAATCTCTCCTTATACCAGCATCACGAAGCATAATCAACAATGATCGATCTTGTCGGTGGTAAATAATAATATGAGCGACTGATGGTAATGTACGCTCAAAGGGAACTATAGTATTAGAAATAATAGTAGGAGTACATGCTTCGTATGCAGCAATACGAAGAAGAGTCAATGAATTTTGAAAATGCGCAAAAATTAAAAGATCTCAAGTAAAAGCGCAAATTACTTAGTGCCTAATTTAATAGATAAAAAGAAGAGTAAAGATAAACCAGTCTTTCTAAATCTCCAAAGGGAAGAAATCCCAATTAATAAATCGATATGTGATTTATTTTTAGCATTCCAGCTGCTTATATCTAATATTTTTCGTTCCATCACATCCAATCTGTTTCAATATGCTTACTGATTTCACTCTTTATCTAATAATTTAACGAATAAAGTAAAATTAGGGAGCGTATTTTCAGTAATGTAATTCGCTTAAAGAGCAATCATTATATATTCCAACCTAAGAACTTCATCATAGCAGTAATAATAAATAACATAACCATGCAATATGAGCATTTCCTCCAAAAGTGTCTGGAACTAATTTCGACATCCCGCCAGTAGCAAACCTGTCGGCTAAACAATGTAAAACTTGTCAACTACTAGCTGCCAAAACTGGCTGAAGCAATTAACATCCATTTTGAAATTTACATCCATACAAAAACTGCCCGCATGAAAATTTAATAGTGGAGTTTTATTACCCATAGAACTCTCCTCAAAAGTATTAACTGCGAGGACGATGACTCAGACCCCTAACTGGAGAACATATAAGTTCAGCAGTAAAACTTTTTCAATATATTGAAATCGCTACTTACTAATATTACGCCCAAACTGGTACTAAAAGTGCTGGAACCGTCACAGCTCGAGTTTGTAGTCGTTAGGCATGACAATGACCTTGTACCTTTCGATGGAGAAAACACATTCGTCATCAAAGTGGCTGACTATTAAGCCCAAACTTTTGAATGCAGCGTCAGCCTTAAATATAATTATGAGTATGATGACGATCAGGAAGAGTAGTATCTCTCATAACGGCAGGATTCCTGTGAATTTTAACTACTAATAGACCCGGCTTTTTAAAAGAAAAAGAAAGAATAATAATTTTAGCACCAAACCAGAAAATTCAGTGAAAATGTTATTTCCGAACGAAAACTAAGTCCAATTTCAACCAAACAACCCTCCAAAAAAATAGAAAAGAAAATTGTCTAGAGCGTCGCAATAAAAGACCCTGTAATTTAAAATATTCTCAAATTATATAAAAATATAGATTTCTAAGAAGTCAAAGGATCGACCTTAGGCTAACTTATTTCGTCATAGCAACAATGAATGGAAGTATAGAATAGTTCATGAAACAAAAAAGAACGAGTTTACTGTGTTTATAAATCTCTGTTCACTATTATATTCTGTAAGTGTTATCCACAGTATAAATTTCCCTGTTCTATTAAATCAAATTAGTTTGGCTCCATTAATATTCGTCACTTTTATAATATTTAGATTATCCAAAACAAAGAAATCTCGGAGAAATTCAGACCTAATGATTATTGACGATAGTCCTGATTAAAAAAATGAAGCAAAAGAAACTAACTAACTCAACCAATAACTGAGCAAGTAAAAACAGTACTCGTTGATGGTTCTGGATTATCAAAAAGCCATCAGGTATCTTAAAAAGGGATGTGCGACCTAAGGCAGATAGCTGTTGAAATCGATTGTCAAAAATACATACAAAATTAGTGGTGGCTAAATAATTAGAGACAAAAAAATCCAATAGCTCAATTTTTCGTGTCTGGTGTCCCTCGCATAGACGAACTGGCAATCTGGGAACTTCAGGGAGTCGCTTGAATTCTACTACCAAGTAGCAAAAGTACAAGACGACTTCAACCTCTGGATGAAGATGGCAAACATCTGCGAGTAGGCGGAGTTTTACGAGTCTGCTTCTTTTACGCTTCGAAAAGTATTCAATTTTTTATTCCTTTAGGCTTTCCGAAAAGCTCCCTATGTCTGGAAACAAAAAGTACTTCTGAGATTGCTTCAAGTATACAAAAAATCTGCCAACCTTGAAGCAGCCAGGGATTTAGAGGCGCTAATTCAGTGTCCCTTCCGAATATAACTCATCCTCCAATAGTAAAAATAACTGATCTTAACCGCCGAAAATGCTAAAGAAATGCCACAATCCTCAGCAAAACCATCAAAGAATTCTAAAATACCAGATACTTCGAAGACTCTTCCTTCAAAAATAGACCTATAGGATTCTGTATCCGTAATCTAGCACATCTACTCCAAGCCATATGATAAATATTACCAAGAAGAAGTCTAGCAATCCAATAATTACGAAAATCTGTACTTGACACTTTACAAAAATAAAAATTAGCATAAATGGGAATACGTCCTTACACTTGTGTACACACTTTTAAAATGCAAGGCCGAGAGGTCCTTTGCCGGAAAAAAATATCTCAAAAAATATAGTGAACCTGCAAAAGAATTTTTAGATAATTATCACCCAAATTTCAGCAAAATACACCTTTTTTTCTAATAAGAGTAAGGGCAAATGAGTGAATGGTAATCTAGAAAATCGTCAATGGGACAAATTTCCAGCAATCAAGACAGTCAAGACTAAAAATCAAAACGCTCCAGTTGGAACAAGAATTCCTTCTCCATCAAAGACTACGTTCAATAATTCATCTCACGCTAGGGCCCCGGCAAAAAAAAGAAAAACAGGAAAAAATAAGAAGCAATGGCCAACCCAAACGCCTTACTGTCGGTACCCAGCATTATCAACAAAAAGAGCAATGGTCCAACGACTTATAGAACAAACTACTCAACTTTAGCGGCTTATTTCAAAGAGATTAATACTAAAAACTAGTTTGACTTGAAGTAGCTGGAAAAATTGAATTCTTTGTGCTATCTCAGATAAACTACAGGGCAGCGATAGCATCAAGGAATGGCCGAATAGCAGAGAGAATAGACTTAGAGGTAAAAGTAACACTAACTCTTCAACAAAATTTTCAATAATGTCCTAAATTAATAAAAATTGCAGGATAGCAAGAATGACAAATAACATTTGTAAAAACAGACATCAAAAAATGCTAAATAAATCCAGAAGGGACACAAGCAAACCTCTCCCGAGTAAAAGGTAGGCTAATTTCTACTAAGAGACTTCAACTAGTATTTTGCTATTCCGTCATATAGAAGTGAGTCATCTAAAGGTGGTACGTAAATGTAGGCTGAGTAATAGGGTAGATAAGTTTTCTAGATATCCTTTAATAACATCTATAATTTTGGGTACGAAATAATTGGTCACATTCTACATGATGGGTATCCGAAATCGGGACCGAAATGGCAATAGTGGAACAACACCTTTCTAGAACAGCCTTTCCTTAGAAAAATGCTGAAAAAGTGTATTGTGAAACTTATTCAACAAAGTGGCTAATATATGAACAGATTCACTCCAAAAATGAAAGACACAATCCAAAAATCACTCGATAAAGAAGGGAAGCCTGAAAATTTCAAATTTAGAAAGGGCTCCACTGTCCTGCTGGAACTTCTGGTAGAGAAATACGAATAAATTGCGTAAAAAAACTTTAAAAATAAAGAGTTTAAAATTTACTAAATGGGGAAGCTATAATAAATAAGAAAATTCATAAAGGATGAGTATGAGCCGTAAAGTTTTTTGTGCCTTCCATAGAGACTAAAGCCCAGTGATGGATATTAACTCTAAGACGATATGATTCTGCAATTGTTAAAGCAGTCCCTTGCTTTGACTAGATTCTATAGCATGTCCGAAAATAGTTGCAAATAGGCTCAATAACTCTATTCAGAGATTTATTCCCACTACATCAGCAAAATAGACTGTATTCAGTCAAAAACAGTCACTTCCAAAGAAAATTAGAATTCAGATTTAACTATTACAACTTACCCTGGCTCGCCTCAATAATTGGCAATATAGATTTAATCCAGAATAAAAAAAGCTTCCAACAAATTATCTTCTGCGAGCTAAACTTCTAAACAAGCATCGAATGTCAGTTTTGATTCGGAGCAAAAAACACTCCAAAATATAGAAAACATTTTCAAGGATTAGAACGACCCGTAGTCCCTAAAAGCAATTTCTAACTTAATTAATACTCTTAATATCTCTAACTAAATGTCAGAGTAAATTCGTCCAAAAGTCTATATCAAGTGTTTCACTTAAATTCTACACATATTTTTCAAAAAAATCGCAAGTTCTTGTACTCACATCAGTGCAAGTAGCAAAAAATATGAGTTTAACTCTAGGATCCTCAGTGCGATGGTTGGCCACCTTAAACTATAACAAATTATCGGTGAAATCCAAAAGAAAATTCCTTCAATTCTGGGAAACACTCCAACATTGAATCCAATGATGTAAGTTAACAATCACAATGAAATCCCACAATAGATGGTTCTCTAGCTTATATACCTCTTGATCAAACTGTACCTTCTAAACCCTTTTGATTAGCAGTCAACAGCAAGCGTAAACTGTTTCCGTATTCTCCTATTTCTTACCAATTATCAGCTCCGGTAGTTTGTCCCTTAAAATGCAAAATATACAGTTGTGGTCGAAATATCTATTTTGTACTATTCTATGATCGAACTCCGGAAAAAGGACAAATAAAGTTTCTCTCAATTGAAAAAAAAGTTTTATCAGAATCTTTCATCAAAATACGTAAAATACATCTATAACAGTCCTCTTCTCAACTGTGAGAATACGAATGAACGCATGTTCAGTATTTTTGAGGGTATATATTATGACAAGGAAAAAGAGTTCATACCTAAGAAAGTCGAGGATGCTGTTGGATATTTCATTTACATGAGACGGGCTCATGGCAGTTCTTTTGAATGCAAGTAAATTGATTTAACTTCACAAGTGAATAAAATTTTCAGGAGATGCTATAAATTTCTTTCAGAAAGATGCTAATAAGTCTACAAATTTTGTGATAAATTTAAAACCTTCCGTAATAGTTTCATCGAAAACATAAACATTGTAAGCACAACTAAACTCAAGGATCTGACTCCTCAGAACAAAAAATTTATCTAAATTTGCAGAGGTTTATAAAAAATTTGTGAGTGTTGTTATTTGGATGAGAACAACAAACATTTCGAGGATGTGTTGTTCGTCCTCGCAAAATACTTTGAAACCCAAAAGACCAATTGCAATGAAAGAGGCAGCTAGGAAATCATGTCCAAAAAGGCAGACTCCAAAACACTCAAAAACACGAAATAGAAGTAGATCCTCACCTAACAGTAAAATATCGATGAAAAGTACTATCTCTAACTTTTACTTCTCGACATAAAAAACCCTTCCTGTTGGTAGAATATTGTCAGAGTGAACTGTACCAAGGCGTACAACTTTTTCGACACCATCACTCTTTCTGTCAGCTCCACTTCTGTCAATCCTGCTGAAGAGCATCCAGAGCGGGATTCTTTCTTGCAATCCAAAAAAATCACCAATTTTATCAAAAACTATCTGGAATAGGACTTCAAAGTGGCAATCGAAAACATGAACATCCTCAACATTATCAAAATTAATTAGAGAAAATATGGCCTCATCATGTCAGAGTGCCTTTCTCAGTGGAATAGAATATCCGAACTGAAGACAAGACTGGAATATGGAGTAAAAAATATATGGTAAAGGTTTAACACTTCTGATATCCGCATCCAATACTTGGGTTTAGTTGAATTGCGTTATTAATACGTTCTGCAAACCCAAAGATAGCGTCTCAACAAATTGATAAGTGGCACATCATAATCTCCCATAAAATAACCGATGAGCGAGTAATCTCCTTTATTGAAATAAATTGGAGCTGTAATTAAAGATTAGTTGCTTCCTCTCTGCGCGAAGTTCTCATCACCAAAAACTAATCAACAATATCAAGTAAAGCATCTCTAGGAGGATTTAATGATAGACTTCTATGTTTTTCTTCTTAAATTGCTCGAACTTTACACTGGAAGCGTTTTGAGGCTGGGTTCCTCTGATAAAATTAGCACTGAAACTAAAAATGTACTCACCAAAATTATTTTGAACGAGATTGACAAAGTCTTACTCAATGTATTAAGTTAAGAAATGCAAAATTCTGTTTCAAAGAACTATAAACTCACCATCGATGCGGAGAAAAAAATCAATTAGATTGAGTAAATACAATAAAATCGCTAAATAAGCATATAGGTTTAAAAGTAAAGTCCTATGAAAATGGATATAGAATAGCAAGGGCAATCAGATTCATCCTAAAGCGAGTCGCAGGAGGCGTCGAAAGAGTAAGCAAATAAATAAGAAGAACAAGCAAAAAATGTCTCTTAATAATAAGAAATAAAAATACCTTCCAAAACGTCCGGAAAAGTCAATTTCCTACAAATATTCTTTTCACAAAACTTGGGCCAATGCGATCACGATTAAAACTTCTACGCGGAATTCCCATCCATTGACGTATTCATTTAATCACTACTAAAAATTCTGCAAAGAACACCACAATTACAAACTAAACGGTACAAATACCGTCGATCTGTCGTCACATCCGCGATATGGGCCTCGAGAATATATTTATACTACTGCAAAGATTACGCAAAAGCCAATTAGAAAGTAAAGAACTACTATAATCTCAAAACTGACGATATAGTTCTCGTTTATCATCACTATTAAAAGCTCTCAACATAAAAAAATGAACTTTTATCATAATTTTACAATCGTTCCATGGTGTATATGATCTCAAAAATGGAGTTTATAATTCATCTAATGAAAATGTTCTCATTGGGAGATACAGACAGCTTGGTGAATCTTCTAAAAAAGTTATTCAAAATTGCAACTCCTGCCAATTCCAGCAGTAAGGATCAAAGAGTTGTAAAACCTTTTTTCGCCCTGTTTTTGCATGGACTAAGTTTGCTAATACCAGAGTTTGAAAAAATCACTAAAGATAAAAATATCGACTAGAAATATGAAAGAATGTTGGTGGACTGGAAAAACAAAAATAAAAAAATCAATTCAATTATTTACGCTTCAAACAACTGTGAGGAATTTCAAGATACATTATCTCTCAATAGATTGTAGAACTTTTTCCATGAATATTAGCAAACTCACCCTAAGTTGAGAGCAAAAAAGAAAAAGCCACTCTAAGAGCATTCCATGATTTTAAAATAGTCTGACGAAAATCCGGGGTAAAACTAGGTCCCTGACGACATCGACTCACAGTAAGGGGATATGCAACCCTAAGAGGCTCAAAATAAAATCGATTTTTAGATACCTCAAAGAGAGGAGTAATAAATTCAACAGAGAATTGTCAACTAGGTGAAAAAAAGAAAGAACTTAAAGAAAAGGATCAAAATCCACGGATGCAGAATCGAAAGAGTAAAAATAAGAGATGGGTACGAGTGGGAATAATAAGAATTTTAGGGTGACGAGTAATTCGATCGTGAGTAGTGATGTTCATTCTTTAAATATCGAGTGTACTCTCAAAATTTAAATTTCCCAAGTTTTTGTTCAAATATATACAGTTCGAAATGAAAGAAAATCATATAAAACAAATTCAAGCTCTCTTGCTACTATTAACCCTATTCTTTTCCTCTGCAAATGCCAATGAAGAGCTTACCATGTAAGAAATATTCAAGGTAACGCTATAACCGAACAGTCCTCAAATTTACGATGTAATAGTTACACAGGACATCAAATAGGAAAGTCAACTTTACATAACCGCCCAGTCCCCATTTTCTAATCCATTTTAGATTCCTCAAATGACCATTACTGCTGAAGATGAATTGTTTTCTCAAGTGTGCTTTGATGCTGCTTCCGAATATTCAGATATCTGCGCAATTCCACACAGTTAACTAAAAAAAGATCGCAGATTTCATGTCAAAGTTGAGTGTGCCGTCAAATGCCATCTATCAATATCTGCTTATATGAGCAACGTCGTGAAGTGCAACCTAAACGATCGTCTTCTGGTCAAAGGAATGTCAGACTTTGGAATCAACAATGCTCTTTAAATCACGATTCCGGATGATGCTGTCTTTACTCAGATCATCGTATAAGCGAAAATAAAGAATTTGGATGAAGTCAACTAAGGGTTCGATCTCAAAATTAACTACGGGAAGGGGGAATAAATAAAAATCCCAACTTAGAGTTAATTCATGCTAAGTGGCTAAGCATAATGGGATGATGGTAAAGCAGTGGCCATTTCCAAAGAGGACGTCCATCCAGGTGATGTTCTAAAAATTCAGCTCTATGTTCCTTAATAGATGTAGGTGCTGTTCACATCATACCTCAAAAATGGCAATTAGTACGAAATTCAGCTCAATAAAGATATCAAAGACTATATTTCTGGCTCGGAAAATCGAGTATACGTTCTAAAACTCGAGGATGTCCTCGATTAAATAAAAGATGACGATATAGATATTACATTCACTGTGTACTCTGGAACACCATAAGTAAAAATCAGTTTTGATGCATAATTTCCGTAAGGGAAAGTTATCTCTAACTCCTACATTGAGGGCAGAGTAAATGCTCTCTTGACGCCGGACGTGAGGAGATAGCTTGGTTTTGTCGATTCTGTTTATATCAAAATTTAGGGTTACTTTTCATCTGCTTTTGAGATTTCTGCCTCGCTCAACAAAAACGACTTTGTCCCTCTTTTCTTACAAACTGCCGAAATATCGATTCTTGCGGCGGATCAGTTGGAAAACTTCATCTATTAATAAAAGTTCACCAGTTTAAAAAATGCTACCCACTAATAGACTACAATGAGATACACTGCGAAAGTCGAAATGCTCTTGGGAGGAGCAAAAATGGGAGTTCGAAGATGCAAGTCCCTATAATCAAACAATTCGATGGACTGCATCATCAAAGATGTGGCTAGTTTATAGAATGAATCGTAAACTGCAAAATCTTTCGACTAAATACCTTGCACCATTTAGAAATCCTTTCAAACATATGCTGTTTACTTCTAGTATGACTTCCAAAACTGCCCAAATACTACAGCTTAAAGTTCGGACAAAATTACTTATCACTGTGTTTTTCAACTGTTGGCGATGGTTCTCAAGGATATACAGACTACCTAATTTGCTATGATTCTCTACAAACGCCAGTTCTCTGCTTTTCTCCAGTAGGGAACTATCACCCGAGATTCAGTTGACAAGTAAAGATACAACTTTTATGCCTTCATTCTCCCGGACACCGATAATATCACTGAAGTTGCTTTCTTCATTACTACCATTCAAGGCGATGTGTTGCTTTTGTCTTCCCGATCCACTAGATATCCAACTTTAATCAAAATGGGAGTTACAGGCAGTGATATTGAAATGAGCTCGCTTAATTCCGTATCTTACAAGGACAACAAAATCGGAAAAACTTATTATCTCAGCGTATGCGGATTTCAGCAGGCTGACTATACGATTACGGTCGCTATTCAGAGAACTAATACCACTTCGCAGCAGTAAGAGTAAAATAAAACTGACATTTTAACCGAAATAAATTTGAAGTAATCCGTAGTTCAAAGTTTTACAATGGACGAAAATAGGTCCGCCATGCTTTTTGCTTTAAATCCCAGATCCAATTCTTCAGTCTCACTAACGGTAACGCCTCTACAAGGATCCGTGACTTACAAAGTAATGATTCTCCGAAAAAAATAAGACAATTCCGTAAATAAAGAAAATGTGATTTGTCGAGTTCCGAATTCTTAGATCTGCTAATTTTCGACAGTTTAAGACAAAAAGCAGAAGTATTTGGTGTTAGTGAGTGGAAAATAGAATGAGACCGAGGTATTCACAATATCTTATCGATATCCGTAGTAGTCAGGCTGCATATAATATCCCATGAATTCCCCAATGTTTGTAAAGCTTCAAAATGGTTAACAAATCTGCACCAAATATAATCTAAAACAAGCCAAAGAACTCCAAGTCGTAATATCCATCCCCACTATCGAACTGTTACAAGGCGGAATCACCGCATCCATGAAAATCAAGGATTTCCAAATTTAAATTAACCATCACAGTCGTAAAATTTCCAAGGAGTAAATCGAAAGTTTCTGTAAGGACTAGCAAGGAACCTTTAAGATATGTCCAATCACCATTACTTTCAAAACCTCCCAAAATGCATAATTTGATGTCATAATCTAATAATCCGACAGGTAGTCAGTATTATTTGATGGAGTCGCACAAAAAGCAATATCAGATACTTTGAGCACCACCAAAGGGAAATATTTCTATTATAATTTGCACCAAAAGGACAATGTGAAAGTATTTTTCAACTCTCAAATTAAAGGTTAATACACGCTCATCATGAAAATTTTGAGAGAAAGTGACTATATAAGCAGCAATACTTCTCAATTTGCTGCCTATGGTACTCAAGAAACAGATGATACTTTAGTCAGAGAAATTAGTTCTCCATTACATTTGACTCAGATAAATTCTGAAAAACTCTAAGACATGAATTGTGATCAATGCGTGATTCTTTTCTCAGTCTACAGAAATGACTTCAGTTAATCTCACCCTTTTTCTTCCTTCACCATTGAAGTATCTCAGTTTTAAACTGATCTTCGTGTTGGTTAAACTAAAATTGGTTATGTCGACAAAGACTAGTACTACAATTATGATGTTTCAACCGTTGAAATTAATTAAGGAATGTTTATCCTAAGTTACCTCAATAAGTAAGACTGCGCATAAATCCTTGTTCTCAACGCAAAAAGCCATAAAATTAATAAATTAAGATCATTTGCTCTCCTGGAGTAGGCAAACCAAAACTACAGAATTGTGGTGCACGGTCTCTAGTAGTAATGCCAATACAAGGTTTCGTTTGTCAGCTCCTAAAAACCTCTGGTTGAGATCAAACATTCCTAGCCATACGATTTTTCTATCGAAAATGGGGAAACTCAATACCTGGTCTATTATCACAAGGATAATTCCTCATTTCGAGTAGTAGAAATCATAGAGTTTGGGGATTCATCCCTCTACGTTGAGCCTATTCCCAATGGGGATGGATAGCATGGCTAAATTAGAGCCTAATTTATTCAGAAAATGATGACTCCCGACGCTAATTACACTTATGGCGGGGAATATGGAGATGCAAGCGTCAAAAATACGGACTAAAAGTTTTGTTTCAATTGTTTCTACCTGATTTCCATCGGAGCAATGCCTGACGCAAAATTCTAAATTATTGTGGTGTCTTAGAATTACCCAATTCCCCTGAAAAAAGATTCGGTTATTAAAGACAGAGTGAGCAACACAGACTCTAAGACCTACCAATACCACTCTAACGACGCCTTTAATATCACCATCAATGTGCTGTTCGGTGTGGTAAGTTTGAAAGTAACAAATCCAAACAATGAGACAATATACAGTGAATAAAATTTAAATAATACGATGTAGTTCCCTATTGCGGACCTCGATTACGAACAAGACTACCTAATAGACCCCTTCGATAAGAGAACGCAGTTTACTTTTACAGTGACTACTGTGTCAGATGGAGGATATACTCTACAGATTAAAAGACCAACCATCTCCCTGAAATTACGTGCAGGAATTCCGTATTTCTTAACGTTTGCAAGCAAGTAAACCAAAGTGTTGTAGTTTATTAACCTCAATGACGACAACCAAACCTTAACTGTTCTAATTTAAGTTGTTTCATAAAAACATATAGCATCCAACGCCTTTAGTCTGATAGCGAGAATCTAATAGTCTCCATAGGACGTAACAAAGCCTATCAATTCCATTACTCAAGCAGAAAACAGTTTCAATGTCAATATTAAAAATGTTAAGGGGAAATATATTCTTAATATATCTTCGAGCATGGACTAAACAATGTCCATGAACTTGATTCTAGCGAGAGAGGGTTTGACACACCTAGTCTCATCAAGTGTTAACCTCTTTGACAAATATGGCGTTTTCGAAATCTATGATAGCAAAAACTAAGGAATGATGATCTAGATTTTCAACTGTAGAGGTTCCATCGAGGTGAGAGCATCGGATGATATTAAATAGCTAGGTACTGAAAAAGCAATTGTAATGGAACATGGAAATTTCGGCGGTCATTTCGTCATCACTGCCACCAATTAATTTGGAAATTTAATTTTCCTGTAAACCATGAAAAACGTGCCCAATCAAACCGAAGTTCTTTATTTAATCACATATTCATACTATCCCTCCGTGGGCGAAAACTCAGAGTACCTTGAAATACCTTATCGATTGATCGATCTCAGCGACACAAGAATCAGCTATTCCTAAGATTAGGATTCAAAAAAATTCGCTTTCAGTCAAATCATCCAAAGAAAAAAGGTTAGCTATATGTCTATTGACCATATTGTTTATACTCTAGTTTTAAGCCCTCAAGAAGAAAGAATAGGACCCTATACTCAGTGTTCAGTCGGATAGATTTTCAGGAGAGAAGTCACTGTAACAAAAAACTTTAGCTCTCAAGTTAGCATCGCCCTCAGAGTACATATTTAATTACTCAGTTTGACTAAATAAGGGAACAATTATCTGACGCTAACTCGACATATTTTGTTGGTGGGACAGCCCAGGTGTTCCTAAAATTCAGCTAGTAGCATTTATACTACACTAAATAGCTAGATTTCATCTACGATGTAATAGAAATGAATCAACTTGGCACAAAACCGTAGGATCCGACCAAAAATAGTGACTTGAGATTCTACTTAGTTTGGATTGTCTTTCCGTTCCTTCTTGGGACCTTCTTTTTGATGATTGCCTGCAGATTCTGTTGGAAAAGGTTTAAAACTAATTATTTCGCAACTTCGCAACTAGTTTAGTAAGACAATTTTGGACCTTCCGAAGATGTCATGAAAAATGTCAGTGGTTCTGGCAACATAGATCCTGCAATTGAGAGATGATCATTCTTCAAACCATATCTCCTGTACATCTACCACACAATATTAACAATAATGCCTCCCTGGCCACTATACTCATTTGCCGGTCTTAAGCACATTAATATTTTTGATTTTAAAGCCCCACTGTTGAAGGATCGACAGCTTAGATAAAATAAATATAATTTATAGATATCTATTGAATCAGCTTAAAATTATAAATCTCAGTCCATATAACTTACTGACGTATTAAAGAATATATGTTATTTCCAAAGTTCCACGATTCTATTCGTCTTTATCGAACTTTTAACACACTTTCAAAGGCATAAAACCAACTGTTTTGAGCTGGTATATGAGATATAAGTTCAGAATAATTTATATTTAAAGCCATCACTTAAGCCACTTAAACATGTCAACAGAAAAACATTTTTTTCCTTTAAACTTCATTTCAAAGCCAAACTGCCTTGCATCCAGGTATCCACGGTTGCCGACTGTTTTTTAATTTTATAAACTCATACGAGAGTTTGAAAAAATATGCAATATAGAATGTTAGGTCATACCAACAAAAAACGGAAAAGATGCACCAAAAGAGAGCATGGAATAATCCGAAGCCTCCCGTAGTCTTAGTTTTTAATTTTAATGCAACTAAGTGATTGTAGTGATAGAGGGTAAAAGATAGTTCGTATTTAAGAATAATGGACGTGTTGAACTGAATCATTTTCAAGCCTCCTGTTTGTCACCACCGGCCTGCCCCATAAGGAGGTTTTTATGAATGTGAGGGATTACTCCTCCACCTGCGATGGTGGCTTTGATAAGCATGTCAAGTTCTTCGTCACCTCGAATGGCTAACTGAAGATGCCTTGGGGTAATTCTTCTAACTTTGAAGTCTTTTGAAGCATTTCCGGCCAATTCGAGAACTTCAGCTGTCAAATATTCGAGCACAGCTGCACCGTAGACAGCTGCAGTTGAACCAACTCTATTTCTGGCTGAGACTCTGCTCTTCAGGAACCTGTGAATTCTGCCGACTGGAAATTGAAGTCCGGCTCTTGTTGACTTGGATTGAGCTGGCTTCTTTGTCTTACCAACCTTTCCACCTTTTCCACCTTTTCCGACTTTGCCACCTTTTCCTCCTGCCATTGTTTTATCGAATTTAATTATATTCGGTATCGCTTGCACCTCCGAGTTTTAATCTCGAATTTATAAGCTAAGTATTTTGATTGGTTATTTTTAAACATACTTCGATTTCTGCCTGGAAACTCTTTTCCATGGGTTTTCTTATTCCAAATGTTTCGAAACCCTCTGACGAGTCTACCTGACACCCAGCGGTGTCCTTTAAAACTTTCAGAGGGTATTTGTTAAGAAAACTAATTCGTCTATTGCTTTAATTAGTGATTGATGCTGGTTGAAAAATGTGATTTTCAAATCATCGTTTTATTTGCAACTTAATGGTTTGCTCTTCAACAAGCTAACTCCTGAGGCTTAAACTGAAAGTATCAGTCATTCGAAATAGTCATGAATTATTCCTCGGACCCGATTTTCACAGATTTAATATTATGTTTAGAGATATATAACAGCAATCACAGTTGATTTTATTCCTGTAAACCTACGGGAATATTGTGGTTTTTGACACCTACAGTCTCCTTTAAAATAATTACCACTCAAAAACACAATATTTCCCTCCGATAAATATTTTCTTGCCAGCCCAAGGACAAAGCTTCCCGACGACCTTTCTGATATCATCATGGATAATATTTATGGTGGTGATCCCACCGTAAAACCATTAAAAAATATTAATTCCCAAGAAATCGAGTCAGTTGCAAAGAAGAAACATTGCTGAACGAATATGTTTCTCCTTAGTTTAAAAGCCAAAAGAATATGGGCATAATATGTTCTTTAGATCTCCGTTTTACTCTTTCCAAATATTTTTTTAAAGTTTCTTTGGAACTTGTCAAACAAACTCTTTTAGAGTTCATTACCACACCCCACAGCCCTTGCTGATGAGCGAAAAAGTTATCAAGGGCTCATATTTATTAAAATAGAAAAGAATAGTATATGTGTGTTTCAGCTCTTAAGTTAACGAATATAAAAAGTGACTGGGGGAGTCAGAATATTCCTTTAAAACACATTATTTTGTTGTTGTTTTATTTTAAATGGTCGAGTGATTTATCGCTTTTACTGTTACACATTATCAAATATTATGTCAATATACAGTGGCTTTGCCACACGATAGGCATAGAAAAAATACAACAAACTGATAATAAAACTTATCCGGAGCCTTCAAAGCAACATCATCGAACTGCTCCAGCAGCACAATGGGAAGATATAATCGGAAAGAGTATCTCAATACTCGTAACTGATGTCCAAAATGCAGTTCTACGAATAGCACAAATACCTCGAACCCAAATTCAGTCAGTATCTACAGCCTTTCTTCAACTGTATTCTGGGCAAATAGTTCGCAAGCAGTCAGTTCAAAGAATGCTCTGACTCTCACAGTAGACTCAACAATGAGAGCATTTCCACATGTATTAAAGTAAAAAGCGATAAAAAGAATCGAAATTTATCATCTGACAGTCAACCTGACGACAATTTTGCACACAACCTCAAATACATACCCAGAAGCACAACTAGCTAGAAATCATGGAATATTTGCCGCAAAGGTAAGGCACAGTCCTTCTCAATTAACCCTAAAAATAAAAACCCGCTGAAAACAACTCATTCCCACTTTTTAAACCCGAAGCAGCATAAAACTGAACATTCATAAGAAGTTCAAGAAAAAGAAAACTCGGCAGGAATCCTCCAAACTCAGACCAACTTCAGTCCAAGTTAACAAAAAAACCATGTCCAAAGAAACGAAGAAACTGGTAAAAACAATGAAATTATTTCAAATCAAGATACTCAGGAAGTCACTAGCGTGACCCAAAACTTTAACCTCCCAAAGAGCACCATCAACAATAGTAAATTCACGAAAAAAAATAAGTTAGCCGTGTAGATAAAACCAAATGCCCACAATCCTAAGGTACAGCTTGTAACCCAGTAAAAATCGCCTTCCCCCGTCTTTTATTTAACTTCCAAATTAAGGCAAATTAAAACTCGCAATTTCTCCCTCCCGTGCTAGCAATAGACAAAGTAAATACCAAAAGCCGGATGCTAATAACGGAATTGAAGACTATTTTTTCTCTTTGGTCACTACAAGAATATTATTTTGAATACAAAAAATATCAATTTATTCCCAATTATTAATCTACAAAGAAACTACAAAGCAAGATGATTAGCAAAATCGCAGTCTTGTATCTAGTATTGTAAATTCTCAAGGCCAGTACAGTTGGATATGAAATTTCGGATGTCTAATCCTACACTCTACTGAGATAATCAAACAAATCCAAGCTTTACAGAATCGAAGATAAAAAAATAAATGACGGCAAAAAAGTTCTCCTTGCAGAACTAATTGGTAGTCACTATCAAGTTGGCTACGATTATGGTGCACTAATGGGAAGGTAAATAGCGGATAATTACCATGCGTTTCTTGGCAGTGCATTTTCTTCTGAGTGGCAGCAAAGGGTCCTCGCTTCATTTCTTGACTGGCAATACGATTCATACATTAAGAAATAAATACCACTTCAGTTTTTGGAATAGATAAAAGGAATCGGTCATGGGGCAAGAAATGCTCAAGGAATTCATAACATTAACCTTTATATCCAAAGAACTTTAGCCATAGCTTCTTATCCTGGTAGCTTGTCCGTTGACATCACCTACACCTTGCTTGATCAGTTTCTCAGAGCCATAGTTCATAATGACGTACGCTTATTGAATTTTATTGAAAAGAACCTTGTCATAGTCATTAAATTCCTCAAAGAATTTATTGATGAAAGGGGAATATACTGTTCATTTTTCGCCGTCTGGGGGAGCAGAACTGAAGGCGGAAAACTGCTCACCATGAGAAATTTGGACTGGGCATCCAATACAGGTTTAAATCAGCATAAACTGATAACAGTCTGGAAGATCGACGATAAAATACCACATGTAACTGTCGGATTTCCGATTGTGACTGGGGCTTTGACAGGCATGTCAGGAGCGGGAATTACAACACATGAAGCCGGTCTTGACAGCTATCGAGCTACCCAAGTAGGGTTCCCCTGGATTCTAAGGCTACGGCACATCATGATGAACGCGAAAAACCTACAGTAGGCAAAAGATATCTGGAAAAATACGCACAATACCCTAGGAATGAATCATATGATTGCTTCTTCTGCCGATGTTGCGACAGGCTAACCCGCATTTGTGGTGGAAACCATGCGAGATTACACAGCTTACTTCAAGGACAATGACCCTAGATAGGTTAACACAACATTTGTTGATCCGTAAACGAAAAAAACATTCAGAGTCGGTTATGCCATGCCATAAGCTGTTTTTAGAACCAATCATGCTTATGATCCGAAAATTCTATTCTATCGGACCGAGCAGCCCGGCTAAAAATCAAGTACAATAAGAAGATACATGCTTTTAAAAAATAGCTTTAACTAATACAAAACCTCTTAAATATTAATTGGCAATGAAGAAGCTGTGAACATCACAGCAATAGCAGCTCATAAAGGTGGAAAAAACCCATACGCATGTCCTGGAGATGGCGATTAAGGAACAAACGTAATTAGCGTTATGTACGTGCCGGGATAGCTCAGAATGTACATTGCCTTTTAATATGGATCCGATTAAACATATAGAACTGCCTGTTGCGGAGTTTATCTGAATATTGGTATGAGGAAATGGCTATAACCTAATCCTTAAGATGAAGTTGTCGTATAATGATATCTTTTTATGTTTAGCCGTATTAATCTGATCAACTATAAGGTCAGTTAATTTTTAAATTTACTTTTATCACTAAATTCGCAGTAAATGTTCGAAAAGAGTAATCAGATCTCATTCACATCTGTTCTTAAGGAGCGAAATCCTCAAAACTGCCCTCAATATTCATCAAACTAAAAAAACCGAAGAGACAACAGTGTTCGAAAGATTACGGCTAAAAATCCAATAGCAAATCTCAACCGACAAATCAAATCAAAGGAATCTTTTGATTAAACTCCTTCACAATAGAATTTTTATCCCTATACCCAGGTTTAAAGTCATTATCACTATCCTAGACTAAGCAAACAAGCTAGTATAGGAAGGAAAACACTCAGTCAACTGATGGTTGAATTTGCGGAATTTCCTGAGTAAGAGTATACTCTTACCTTCGGTGAGGAACAAAACAGTTAAAAAAGGGCAAAAAACAAGTTTACATAACTAAATTTCGAAGGTGGTCTTCTTTTCGAACAATGGATTATGAACTAGGCTCAAAAGGAGAGTCAAAGAGAAAATGAGTAATCTTAAAGCACGGAGTAAGTCGATCTCTATGAAGAGTAAGACGAGGGATATCAAAATCACTAGAGTCTGCATTTTAGGGGAAACAGAAATCACAGAACTGGAGGATATAGAAACAATAGAGTTCAAAAGGGACACGAGGCGAAGAAAATGGGATGGGCACCGACAAGTGGAGACAAAAAATTGTTCAACCATGATCAGTATTCGTAGTAGAAACCTATCCATCAAAATCCGAACACGAGATAACTCTTTAAAAATACTAACAAAAACAGAGAAGTTAGTGCTGCTAGAAAACCTTACCAAAGAGACATATTTCAGTCCGAATCAGAATCAGAGTTATATGCATCGTAATGCATAAAAAAAATAGGAACCCGTTCTTAATAACTGATGATTGACTCGTTTGCAACTCAGCAACTCGAACCGATTCCTCAGTTTTCTTAGCAAGAGAATGAATAGCTGCAGTTTCGTTTTTAGTAGCGGAAGAAGTAGAAAATTTAGTAATGCAAATTGATTCTCCAACAAAGTCGAAATAAAAGCAATGCCAAGAGATGGCTAAGACAGATAAAAGAGAATTTCATTGAAGAAATAGGAATACTAGCTCAATAAATTCAGAATAAAAAATAAAACTAGTTTAGCCAAAGCGAACCCTAAAATGATAGATACCAAGCAGCTAAAAGCGAAATAGACTAATATCTAAAAATAAGAAACTCCTCAAGAACGATGAAACACTCCCAAGGGTCCCTCAACCCTTCTCACAATCAAGAATTACGTCATTTAACCCCAAATTAGTAGGATCCGAAAGAATCATAGCGCTGCCCAGTCGTTGGATACAGCTTTGCCAATTAATTTGAACTTGCAAGACAAATTTCGAGCAAGCAATGCTAATAAAAGGAACCCAATAAATCGTCTATCCCGCCCAGCATAGCCAACGATGACAAAGAAAACATAATTGTGCCAAATGTTTCCTCCATTCAATCATAAGAACAAATCATTGAGGAATTAAACAGTGAAGTCATCCCAGAATAGGATCTCTCGAAGATACAAAAGATTTAATCTGTTGTAGGAGGAAATTTCACACGGAAACAACCCGTTGAACCTGTCCTTCTCGGTTAACTAAAAACGGAACAGAATCTTTTTGAAAGAAATAAAAATGCGATTCAGGACTATAATCTGAATCATTAAAACAGAGATCAAAATACCGAAACCAATGTCAAAATAGTCTAATCCAAGCTTTATTTTAATCCTCAATAAGGGATTAACTTACAAAGTTTAAAAAATCCCAATAATCACATTGAAAATAAAATCGTCAGCTTCGATAAAAACTAGGCCACAAAGCAGTAGCCAACAGGCATGAGAGTTATTTATGATGGAATGGAGGAGTTCAAAAAAAGACACTATCCTTCAATTGCACGCCAAAACTTCGAAGGATAGAATATAAAGCAATAGTCTACACCCGGAAATACTTGCGCAAAATACAACTAATCAACAGCAAAAAATGTTAATGGAGTGTTGAAAACTCATGGCAACTAAACTAAAACCTAGGATAAGTGCCAAAATGGTATCACTTTGGAAAGATTCTTTGCTCATGAAAAGCAGTCGGATTCTACTAAACCTCATGTATCTTAGTCAATGTCAAAAAAAACTAATGGCATCCCGCTAATAAAGCAAAGTAAAGGAATAAGAAATTCGTTGGTCCAAAACAAAGAGTAGTATTGCTATGACAAGAGTACTGTGAGAAATTAAACAGGTGGGAAAAATATCAAATAGTCCATAAAATTAGGTAATAAGCCCTCGGGAAAGTAATAGAATGGAGGAAGTGGAAGTCTCGTACTGGAATTTTAATTTAACAGTTCTGACGTTTGATAATCTTCGCGGTCTTTTTACCCACTTTTCGTACATTTCAATTTTCACGACTTTAAAGAAGTTAACTTGTATCTATAAAACTTACATATTAATAATGAACTCAGACTCCAAATAGGAAGTGGTGTAATAGAAGGGGAAACTTTATTAGTCATTAAGTATCACTATGAAGACTGATTACAGTGCCATTTCAGAAATTTAATAACAACCGGCTTACAAACAAATCATAGGCTATCTGATGATTTTCATGTCAATTTCTGGAGGTAAGCAATCATTAAATGCAGGAATTCTTTTTACTTTTGGATCTGTTACATATCTTTAGTCTCTGAATATGAATGGGCTTATTGGGGCCATATGTTTTATAGTTGGATCTGTAGAATACACGCTTGTCGAATTTTTAGCAATATTAACTTAGCCCGCATTAGCACCCTGGAAAATGTGTCGAAGTATTGCATCTTTAAAAGTTTTTCTGAGTTTAGTAGGAAATATTAGTTTCATTGTAGGATCCGTCTACTTTATTCCGACGATGCCTCAAATAGTCGGAGTTGACATTTTTATAATTGGATCAAACTTCCTCTGGATACCGCAGATCATGACTTGCTGGGGAGTCTACGTGAATGTCCCCTACACATCCTAGTTTTACTACTCCTTTGCACCCTACAAAAGGACGGTAATAGCGATGAATACTTGCATGTTTTTCGCGTGTGTTGCTTTCATCGTGGGAACAGTTTTATTCAACAAGCAGCCACATTAAAGCAAGGCTCTCTATGGATAAGGAGTGTACCTATTTATCGGAGGAAGCGCACTGTTCCTAGCATCAGCGATTATCGCCCTAAAAATGAGAAAATAGAGACTAATTGACCCACTTCGCCATCATCATGATAATCTATACAAGAGCATCATGGGAATAAGCAGCCTTGCTTGAGATAATCTCAAATAACTCTCACCAACCCTTTATCAATAAATTTGACGTTCTAACCTACTTAATAATTCAACCCTTTGTTTTCAAACTATTATTAAATCAAACCGAATCATTGTCTCATTTTTTGTCGTTAGCAGCTTAGGAGTGTCCCAAAAACTGATAATTTGGCATCAAAGGGTTAACCGACCTTTTGGTAACAATTCCCTTTTTTAAAGAACTAGGTTCACACTTTTCAATATCCCTTTGATTCATATAATTCCTAAACTCCCTTCTTTTCTAAAATAAGTTATATCCCTTACATCAATGAAATGCAGCCGATCAAAAGAACTATTGGAAGTCGTACCTTCAATATCCTTAGTATTCAAACTTAAATCATTCTTCCTATTGACATTTTTCGGGTGTAGCTTCCTAACATCTGCACCTTGAATAATTCCATATCCAGAATTTACATTGTCCAGATTAGTATCGTCGTCTCTCCAGTTATATTGTGGATTTAATGGATTTACATGTCTAGAAGATTCAAAAATACCATCTTTATTTATATCCCTGACCTGCAATTTCGAAATTTGATTTAGTTCTTTTGTCCTTACCATCGGAGTGCTTCCTACGATTGGGTCCCGAGCGACCATCCCGCCAAAATATTTTTTCCTTGGTGGGTTAATATCATCGATCTGCATTGTGTCTCTCAACAGTTTTCTTCCAGGATCTACACTAATAGCTGCACAGCTTGCTAATTGATATTTCGGAGCCAATGGATTTACCACTCTTCGCGTTCTAAACTATGTAGCTTTTGGACGAGCTCCTTATATATCGTCAATTTTTAGAGGATCTGTAACACGACTTCTAATTCTATTAATTTGTGGGTTTGGTTCTACATAAGTTGATAGACTATAGTTGGCGTCATGCTGCTTTTATGACACGAGATTTTTAGGAACCGCTCCAAATATATCTTTCTGTTGGAAGGTAGAGTCTCGCATGTATGATTGAGTTTTGTACGGGATATCTTTGGGGCCTGGATTATCTAGAATATTACCGATTGATGACAAGAACATTGTCTCGTTTTTTTGAGGAAAAGGCCAGTTATAGGGGTCAGTTGACATTTGCGGACTCCGATTCGATTAACAAGTCAGATGATGTTAGTTATATTTATCAGATTAGAAGAACTTATTTATAGTTAATTTAAGCCTAGCAAAATCACTCTTCCTGTTTTTACTATGATTTAAAAACGGAGTTGTTGAAGGCATCTGTCCAAGTTTGATGCTCACCTTTCATGTGATTTTAAAGTTCCTTCCCACCATGAATTATTTGCACATTAATCACTAGTGGATTTTCAGCAAGAAATTTTCTTACATAAAAACAGCATTTCGATTTGAACCCTTCCTTAAATATGACCTAATGGATAATTTTTTCTTTTAAAATAAGTCGATAGCCTTCGCTTTATGGATAGTGTTTTTGAATTAGGGCTTTCACTGGCTCATGATATTTTCCTTCGCAAATCGCAGTTTGAATATTCCGAGTTTCACCAATATTCTCGACAACGAATTTCATACTATTGCTAGGACATCCTAAATATAGATTCGCATAGATAAATTCATTATTTTAGCTTATCCCATAGCTTTATATGGTCCTTTAATCCTCCATGCATGTCCCCAATTTAAAGAAATTATCAGGGTCAGGGGTAAAGAGCTAAAAACCATACTCATCGACCTTAAATTTGCGAGAGATTATATAGCGAATAAACATAACTTTGTTAGTAGATTTTACCGGAAAAGCGTATTGTTGTTCTGATCCTAATGGCATCTGAAAGTGACCGATTGCACGGTAACCGTAGAATATCTGAATGGTGAATGTCGAGTTTTACATAAAGTATTACTATTTTCGCTGCTGATTAAATTAAAGTACTATAAGGATCGATTAGTTGTTAATTAGGAATTTATAGCGATCAGTATCTGCCAATGACCATTTCTTATTATAAAAAATAATGGATTGACTATTACTACAATTTTAAAATCAAGATGCCACTCTGGGTATCATTCTCTCGTCTGTCGGGATTGGCATTTCAAAATCTTATTCTGCCTGGTTTTCCTTCTTTTCATTCTCTTATTGATCGTTAGGACTTTTTACATCGGACTTTTTGTTTTCGATATTCTTCTACGCTCCTTAGTCCTCATTTTCCTCTACCATTGCCCGAACTTTCAGTCTACTGATCAAAGGAGCAATTTTCGTGATGAATAGGTATCCAATCAAAAAACAGGATGGAACGGCTAGTACCACTACAACTATGATTAAAACTAAGGAAACAGTATGATCTTGGGCTTCCAAGAGTAGTTTAGCCGGAATCTACGTTTCTGGGTATAGAAATTTGTAATATTCTGTTTTTGGTTTTTCTTTCTCAGCAGTATTGTTATTTTAGGGAGGTTGGACAATCAAATCTGCCACCAGTAGAACGAAGAGATTTTTTTAATGGTCGTATTCTTTGAATTGTTAAATGAGCTATTTTTTCTAAATTATACCATGTAGTAGTACCTCTATGGATGCCATCATTTTCTGAGGAGAAGGGATATTTTTGCTAGCTTATTTATTATCGACCAAAATGTCCTAGTCAGTAGCAACGACTTTCAAAAAGAAGTTAACATGACTTATTAATCCACAATTTGCTGCCGATTTGACTTTTGCCAAGCTGTCAGAAATAAAAATTGTATACACCTGCTCCACAACTTTACTCTTTGTCTGAGATGACACGTGCACAGTTGTAAACTCTAATAAAATATCCTATTTCCTTGCATCGTACTAAATCTCTCCTCTCCGATAAGTATGATAACCGGTTCCTATTTAGTTTTCTTTATCAACCTAAAACCAACGAACCACTGCTCGCTAACCGTACTTTTGCAAATTGTTAGGATTATGAATTAAGTAACTTGGAATAACCTTTATAAAAACCGTACCAAATTTCTAAATGTAAATTGCATGTGACTGACCCGCAAGAGAATTCGCTACCGTTGAATCCGATATTTTCTGAACCTTATCTCGATCGGTTGGGTCGATTTTATCAATCGTATCATAGCTCTCCGAAAATACAAACTTTAAATCGGACTTTTCCTCTGAGTATATTCCATCCATATCCGCTTAGCATTCGAAAATGTCCATTATGAACGCTTTGCTTGGATGTATCATAAACTCTTGACCGATTAAACTGTAATTTTATGAATCTGAGGACACCAAAAAATCGAAACCATCGGGTAAAAGCATTATTTTAGATGATTGCATGGCAGTCAGCGATACATCATTCTTTTTTTACTCGTTTTTTATGCAAATCCTGTATTATACTCCTGCCTAAATTTGGAAATGGCGGAAATCATACGATATTTAGATGATATTATCCACAACACGTTTTTTGTAGTTTTTAATGGACTGATTGTCAACCAGAGTTTCGATGACTAGGGATGGAAGCAATGACTGATAAATTTTTTCAGTTGATAGATAGATTTTCTAATTTTTTCGAGTGATGTGACCTTTCAGACATTGTGACTGGTTGGCCAAAATGTAAAGATAGGAGGGATATCCAGTTCTTACGGGTTCATCCTTCTCGTAATCTTCCCGAATAAGTCTTAGTTGATAGACTGCACTTATATTCCTTTCATTTCTGACTGTCAGTCTCAATGGTTTCCAATCATAATGTTGATCTTCCTAATCCAGGAAAGAAAACTACTGACAATGTTGTTTACTTAGATCTGTTTACTTTTAGCTGTTGGTTCCCTCATGAGTCTTGAAGGACATTGCTTGATGCTTGTCTTTATAATTGATCTTTATTTAAACTTGCCCCTTGAACATAGTGAGACAAAGTTTCCCCTTCAAAATTTCGTAGAAATTGAATAGGGTCTATCCTGCGGATTCTATATTGTCATAAAATAGTTTGTCCTCCAACAATTTTATTGGAGACTACTCGTCGACTAGCATTAGCGAACCTTCCACATCTCCAACCGCTTCAATGGCCACAACATAGTTACACTTCGAGCAAAAACCCTCATCAGAGGGAAGAACCGTCAAAGAATTGGAATATTTGTTCCTAATTTGGAAATTCTACACCCCCAAATTGTTGCTCATTATTAAATCATTTAAAGTTTGTTCTGATGACTAGTTTGCGTATATTCTTATGGAGTTGTACCTCTCAATCGATACTAGTTTGAACATTTTATTTGAAAAATGCCTCAAAAAGAAGTATTGCTTTTATCCCGACCTGAGTTTAAGCAAAGCTGGTCTACCCATTTCCAGGTTCTCAAGTCTGAACTTGGTTGTACCAATAGAGACTGAAACTGGACAATCTCTGTCGTCAGCTTCAACTCCTATAAAATAAGTTCCAGCATTTCCAAGATAGGTCAATTAATTTCCTCTCTCAGCCAGCAAAGAGTTTTCTCTCGCTGGAAACTAGGCATTTCCGAAATATATCATGGAACATTCGCGATTGAAGTCCGATACCCTAACTATCATTGTCTGATTATCCTCCTTGCACTAATATTGGAAATATTTGGCTGAATTTTTCTGGATGAAAGCTGGGAAAGGTTCATGATCTTTCAGAGTGATTGAATTTTGAACAACTTAGATAGAGTAAGACAATTAAGATCCGACAGTACCGCGGCTGTAAACCGCAATAAGAATTTTACATTATTTTTAACATTTATTTTTTCCAAGGTTTTTGAACATTTTTTCCGTTATCTTTATTATCGGGTCGTTGTAAAAAAAACTCTAATCCTAAGATGTAAAATCATACTCGTTTTAAGTGACAGTAATATTATTATTTAGTTCACTCTCAACGTCAATAACTCGCGCGTAAATATTCATCAATCCTCTTTTGGTAATCCCAATAATATTTGTTTCAACGTTATTGAAGACTGTGTACTAGAATACCCTCACCCTTAGTTATTCCACGATCAAACTTTCCGTAAAAGCTACTCCTTCGGGCAGTACCAAACTCTACTAGTCCATATATTGCACTAGGTATGTTATCTTTATTTTTTAGTCTGTTTTCTCCTTTGAAGATATTGACAACGCCAAAGTTTTTTGTTTTTTAACTACGGAATTCTAATAGCTCTTACACTTTTCCATTATCTCTTCCTTCCTAATTATAAACGAAGATGTATTTTAGACATCAATATTCAGGTTTTCCTAGCACAAAATACCAACCAGTCTTAGAGTTCCCATTTCATTCAGAGAAAACATTACTTTTAAATCTTCCTATCTGAACAGATGAAACACAATGCATTTTCCGTTTGGAACAGTGCTTGTTTTTACCTTATTCAAACGACCAACAGCGCATTTTTTCTAAGGTCCGCTATGAGAAATAAACTAAATATTGACAACTTTCTATGGGTCAACGTTCATGACTTCTATGAACTAAACCCTATTTTTATCTTTGAGATCTGTTTCAGGGTCGATGGTGAGAATGTTGCTGAGATTGCGATCGGATTGACGATTGTAGGCATTTTAGTTTAAAAGAAGCACTCCTTTTTTCGCAACTTTTTGAATATCACCAGTTAAGCAGTTTCTCTACTCGTTTTTTAGGGAACACACCGAAATTGCGCCAGTGGCTTACCACTTAAAACTCAAAAACGAGAACAAGGTATGAATTTGAATGATCTAGATCCCATTTTTTGGCAACAGAATCTTATATAGTACGTCCTCATTCGTCAAATACGGTGAGTAATGGTAATTCTAATCTGTTTTCTTTCGAGTCTGCACTGAAATTGAAAACTCCGTCTCAGTAATTGCTACCACAACGATATATACCGGCTGACCCAAATTTTAAGTTATTTATAGTGGTTTAAAATGATCCGTAACTGAAAGCTTATTCATTGCGTTCGTAGCCAAATCTTTAACCAAAGTATAGTTTGTCTGCAAAGAGTAAGCAATTTGACCCGTCAAGACGTTCAGATTAATCCGAATGTTATCAATTTATTGATTGCTAGTATTTTGGTTATACTGGTAGAAAAAAGTTTGGCCTTAACCCTTGGCTAAATGTTTGTCAATAATTTTTCGGGGCGAAATATGTTCCAATTAATCCTTGTTTTTGACTTTTATCATACTGACACATGGCTGATACTTTGGCTGGTTGCTTTGCGTAGATTATTCGGATTAGCCTTAAAAACTTACGATTAGGTAGTGCTTCGTTGTGAATATTTTTCCTAAATCTTTTTCTTGATTGTCAAGGTGTATTTTCAGTGTGTACATCGTCTTTTTTCCCAGCGCAGACTGTTCTATCTAGTCTACTGGCTTTATTTCTTTGTCTGAATTAAAATTTTAAAGATTCAAGCATTCTTTCGCGAGCTATCGACTCGAACAATAAAAAAATTACACCTGCACTTTCCCTAGTCTGTCTAAGTGTTAGATCATCAAAGTCAACGTTACCAATTTTTACGCTTAATTACTTTTTGTCGAGCTTTTCATGTCCTGTACAAGCAGAAACTACACTGACTTGCTAGCATCGTAATACATTAATTTCTTGCCTTCCACCTCAACAAACTAGTATATATTTTCCTTTAACTAGGCAGCTTCTAGCTAACCTTTCTGTTGGAATTGAATTGCAAAGTGAGCCTCTTCATCCCCGCTTTCAATTGAAACATAAAGCTCTGTAATATTTAGCCTTTTTAATTATTTCACCGGGAATAGAAACTAAAAATCTCCCATATAAGAATAAGTTTTGGCAGATTCAAGAAGGTTTTTGGTTTATTATGATTAATCTTTGTAAAATCTGGCCCGAATTTCACCGGATACAGTAGATATTTTAACAGCATATTGGCTAGTATCTTGATCCTACTTTATGTCTTTAAACTAAACGTGATACTTCGCTTTGAAATTTCCAGGTAGATCATCCGTTACAAATTACCCTTTTTTTATATCCCTGTGAGGTTTTTTATCCACACTGTACGAAAGCACGTAGTTTCTGTCAGATTAACCCACCATGAAAATGTAGAGTGGATCTTCATTCTTTAGATTTTCTTATTTAAGCAGCAACTCCGTGACAGAAATCACAGTATTCTAATGGGTGACTGAGTCCTAGATTTATCTTTTGAATACAAGCCCTTTGAAACCATGCTTATTCTCACTCGGCAAAGTTCCATCGTTTGACGCGAATAGTTAAATCTAGGTTTCAAAATCATCAGAAGCTCGGAATGACGACAGATCAGGGAATAGAGTGATTTGAATACCACTGTAATGACCTTTCTCTGATGGTTTTTCGACTTTAAACAAATATCCCTGTGCAGACTGATTATTATTTGGTTTTACGACCACAGTCTCATCGGGTTTTAAGGTTTTCATTTCTAGCCACTCAGTTTCCAGTGTAAATTTACAACTTTACTCGCATTTCACATACACCTTGAGAACTTGATCATTATAGAGATCATTATTTGGTATATAACAGGTGTTAATCCTTGATTGAGATTGTGAAAGACCACTATTCGCGTTAATTTTGTTGACTTTAGGAGCTGTTTTACATGATTTTATGATCTTGTCGTTTTTGCTATTATAAATATTCACGATGGAACTTTGCCACTAATCTAAATCGCTCAATCTCAAGACAAATGACAAAAACTGATTCTTATTCTCGATCTCATGTCCTACCACCTTTACCAATATTAGCCCCTGATTATTATTTATTCTCTCAGCTATCGAGGTGACCTTCTTACCTACTGGTATTGCTGTCGCACTGAGAGATGTTTGTCTCGCATCCATCGTCATGAGAAACAGCGCAAAAAACATGCTGAATATCAGAAATTATGATCGTTTTCGTTCAGGAATCCCAAAGAGCCAATTCATTTTTTTATTTTTTTAAATCTTCATTTCAAATTTATCTTTATTTTATCAATTTAAATAAGTAAAGTCTGATCTTATGCAGAATAAAGTTTTTTTCAATCTGACAATGGATATTTTTAATTTATCTCCCTTATTTACTATTTTAGCATAATTGCCTGTTCGTCAATATGCTTTATTCTCTCTTCTTTTTTGCTCAGCTTCCCCCAAAACTCTGACCAAAACCCGTTAATTTCATATCGATTGTTCGGCATCAAGGGACTTATATAAGGTTTAAAAACGTCCTTTTCAACCTTTTGATAACTATCGTCCAGCCATTTCATGGGTCTTGGGTACAAAACATAGTATTTATAAGCTTCAGCTTCGTTAAACTGCATTGTAAAGATGAAGGATGATATTCCAAATATGAGAATAAAATACGGGATTATCTTCATTTTTTAGAGAAGTCGATTCTCCTACTTCGCTAATTTAAATATTTCATTACAATGCTTCCAATCTGTATAGGGATGAACGAAATCCTAGACCAATGCCTCTTTAACTGCCGGGCTGTGGAAATAAAATCGTTTAGGGAGCAAGTACTTTCTCACAAATAATTTACCCGCTCTAAATGCAACAACAGTGGCAGTAGCTATCTTCCCTGTATCAATCATTTGTGTTTTTAATTTAATTTTAACATTTTGAAGTTTTGATTACTCATAAAAAATATGTAGCATCTCTCAGGTTGTTCCGTACTGTTTGGAAAAATTGAGGCAATTGTCATACATAAGACCGGTAAAAACTGTTCAGAACATTTTAATGTCCATGGTAAATATATAAGATCAGTTATGAATGCTAACTTCCTGGTATACTCTTTAGAACTCTTTTTTCTTATTTATCTTCGCGTATTTCAATATTTTTTTCTGTTTGTCGCGGTCCATGCTGAGAAAACGCAAGTTTACTTAACTATTCACATCTCCAGGAGATATAGGCTTAGCTTCAATGAAGTTTTTTCTGTTTTTCAAACTTTTACTGACTGGCCTTACCCTTGCTGTTAGATTGGGGTCTATTTTTTGAAGAATCATTCCATTACACGTAGTTTGATTCAATTATTTCTGTAAAAATGTGCCATCCTATGCTCTCTTGTCATGCGAGTAGCTATTGGGGGTAGTATCTATGGTGTGACTATATTACTTCACGATGCCATAATTATTTGTTGTTTTTAACTTCGGCATTATATCCATTTTATCTTGAATAATGATGCCGTTGTTTTCGTCCGATAACTCCCGAACAAGCTTTCTTATTTTTTATTTTTCCTCTCCTTTTAGCATCTTCGAGTAAGAATGCTCTTAAATCTTACTTGGATCTTAAAATTTACTATACTGGAATGCTTTCACCCTCATTATTCCCCTGTCTATTTACTTGTTTAATCTTTCAAGCATCGCGTTTTCTCTTTTGACAGCCACAAATTAAACCATTTTTTCCCGGAAATCTTCATCGATAAGAGGTTTAAAGGTTTCAAATAGTACTTGGAGTTACTACTCCTTCTGATGATCAATATCTAGAGTGTGCATATCGAGTCCCAAATAATTTTAAATTTTTAGAATTTCATAGACTTTCTGCAGTTTACTTTTCTCAGTCGCATTAGTATCATCGATCATATCTACCAAAACCTTAAAATTCTCCTTAGAGCAATATTTATGATATACTATTTCCCTCTCAAGCTTTTGAAAATAGGTTAACTAGACTGCTTTCTTCGAGATTTTCCTTCTGCCATTTTTTAAAATAGGTTGTTTCTAAACAGTAAAACTTATATGCTCGTATGATTTATCTTTTTATTGCGGTAACATTTTTTGGTCTTCCTTTTGATTGTACTAAAAATTTCTATTTCCATCGGATATATCAGAATTCCTACCAGTATTCTGCCGAATTTATCTCTATCCTTATTTTTATCTTTACTTTTGTTTCTGTCTTTGCCCATTCAATTTCCCTTTTTTTGATATTTTTATTTTTTGACTATTTTAAATTTATTCTCTAGCATTTTAATAGGACAAA
>JAOWAT010000014.1:7921-25834 GCA_028571025.1 Longipedia americana | reverse complement strand
TGAGCCAAAATATTCCAAATTACTTCATAAAACAAGCCATCAATGTTGTTATGTAATAAACGATGCACTGTGTGGTGTATCATATACAAAACGACATGAACAAAAAGATATCAAATAAAAATGCATCTTTGATGATTTGATTGTACCTAAAAGAGTAAAAACCAAACTAATATGCGACAACAAACTTATTTGAAAACCAAAAAGAAAAAAGATCTCCAAGTGTATTTGACTCTCACAAAAATGACCATTTTTGAAACTTAAAGAACAGTTGGTTTTTTGTTGAAGTGATTAGGAAAAAGCATTCTTTCGCCAAAAAGATTAGGATTGTTTCTTACACTTATTTTGAGGCTTGTAAAAACTCAGGCACCTTATTCTAGATTCTGCAAATCTGGAATCAGATGGCGTCTCAGGCATTTTTTTATAATATTAATGATTACAATCATGGGAATGTTTTAATTCATATTTCATTCATAAGTACAACATGGCGAAATGACAAATTCATTCACCAAACATTCATTTCCCACTCAAAAACAAATTTCAAATCATACAATTCTACTACAACAGGCTTTTTTTGACAAAACTTTTCCCAAAAATCAGAGAAATGTTTGGAAGAACTAGATAAAATTTGAAAACCTCAGAAATAGACTTCCAAATTCCATTTCCATGGAAGAAGGTGCTTGAGAAGACTTAGAGATTGAGAAAGAAGAGGCTAGAAAGTTTTAGTATCGGGAAATAAGAGGGTTATGAACGGTTAAGCACAATTTGGGGGTTCAGGATCAAGGTTTGATGTGAATCAAATGTGAGAAGAGAAGAAGGAATAAAAAGAAGAGAAGAAAGAGAAAGAAACTTTCTATTTCATATTTTTTTTCTTTCAAGGAGAAAGAGTGTATCTCTTTGAGACTTCGAAGGAAATAATAAATTCTTTTTCAGTGAATGAGAGTCTGAGATGTTTAACAGATCATAGAGTGGTTAGAACCAAAAATTGAAAGAGTAATTTCATCATTTTTGGACAAATCTTATAACTGAATGCAATTACCATTTATTTTAATTAATGTGTACTTAAAATATGCTCGCAATGTCACTTAGGTAAATCCTTGGCAAAATGTATAACAAACAAGCCCACAATGTGCTGCACTCGCGGTTACGTAGCCCCTTGAGTCTAAATGAATGATAATTTCGTTTTGAAATAACCAAATGAAAAATCGTGTAAAGAAAGCCTCGTGTTGACTCGCGGTTCTTTGTAACCGCTCGTAAAAACAACAAATATGTGAATAATTCTATTTCAAGGAATTGCATATTAATATTCAGCCAATATTCCATTCAAGTGTTTTCATAGTTTTACTTGTATTTTGACCCATAAAACCAAAAACTTGTAAACGTATCGTAACTTATTCAGATAAATTACTTTCACATGCATGCAATCTGCTGACCTATGTCTTTCTTTCAAGTTAAACAACACAAAATGTCTCTCTTATTCCTAAATGCTCTCTTTTTACAGAGCGTCCCATAAAAATGGCATCTATTCGTGTCATTTATATAGCAAATGTCCTCTTTCTCTTAGCCCAATATTATCATGGCTTTCCTCTTGTCGATTTTCCCTTCCTCTCCTTCTTTACTTTTCCTTACAAAATTGAGGCATCCCAGCGGATTTTCAAAATACCTCGAGAAAATTGGACCATTCACAAATAGCAAAGGGGGCAATTTATTAACGGCTAATTTTCTTGCATGAGTGATAATGAAAACTTAGAATATTGATTCTATATCATGCGATTAGATTAAAATTTCTGAACAAACACTGAAAAATACAACAAATTTCAGATTTATGTATTCTAAAAATTTGTTTGGATGCCTCAAGTGTGTCAAATAAGAACAGAATAAACTGCTCCATAGCACTAGAGAAAGTTTGCTTCTGTCTAAATTTTCACACACGTACTATCGTATTGTTTGACAAACACATTTTGAGTTTTGACTTGCAGTTTGCCGCTCAAAATGGAAAAGAAGGGAGAAATGAGAAGACTTCCAATGTTTTACAACTTTCAGTATTTGATGTTTTCTTTTCTGTTAGAGACGTCGAGAATGCATGCATACATATTTGGGAAAGATTTCTTTTTTTTGCATTTTCATGAAGTATGTTATGATGGAAAGAATGTTTTACATCTGGCTAGGGGCAATGCAATATTTTGTTGTTCTGCCTTGCAATCATCAAACTTCTCACCTTGTAACTATGTATGTTGGAATTCGAATTTCGAGGAAAGACAACCTCATGGTCATTTTTGCAATAATTTTTAAAAGTTTATTGTTTTACAAATTTTTGTGATTTTTATTTTTGAGTGTCCTCACATTATGTGTAATTTCTCATAAACTACCAAATCAATTGAAAATTTACGCATACCTACCGATGGGAAGCTAAATTTCTAAGAAAAATGTTGATATCTGAAACATTTTTGTGGGATCTCTGAGCTGGGAGAAATGAATGAAGACATAATTCTACTCTTTTGGAATGGCCTCTATGTTGGAATTCCAATTTTGAGGAAAGTAATAATTTCAATTTCTAAAATAATTGCAATGAATATTTTTGACTTAACTATTAATTGTGTTGCTAGACAAACACATTTTGAGTTTTGACTTGCAGTTTGCTGGTCAATATGAAAAAGAGGGAAGAAATGAGAAGACTTTCCAATGTTTACAACTTTCAGTATTTGTTGATTTCTTTTCAATCAATTAGGTGACTTAGCTCCAAAAACAACTGGTGCCATGTATCTGCCGACAAAAATAAATGGGTATCAACAAAAATTTCTCAAATCACTGCCTGAAAGTCAACCTTACAACAATATAGAGGAAATCCCCACATGCTTTTGGTTTCAAAAACGAATGTTGAACATCAATCCAGACTACAAACTCAGAAAGAAATTCCTAGTAGAGATTCTAGATCTGAACCACAGAGACTTTTGATCGAAAAAAAGTTTTCACTGCAAAATATAGCCTAAATGCATCTGCACATTTTTATGATAAACAAATGACTTACTACCTCCAAACATTTTATAATTTAAACTGAACCCAAGTGATACGTATTGTGTATTGCATGATGACAATAATAATGACAATATTTGGGAAAGATTTCAATTTTGCATTTTCATGAGGCAAGTATTCGTTTGAAAAGATTGTTTTGCATCTGGCTACAGGCAATATTTTGTTGTTTTGTCTTGCAATTGTGAAACTTCTCACCTTTTAGTTGTAAATACGTATCATGGAATTCCAATTTAGAGGTAAGCAATAATTTCAATTTCTAAACCAATTGCAGAGAATTGGATTGACTTCAGTATTAATTGTATCGCTTGACAAACACATATTAAGTTTTGACTTGCAGTTTGCAGATCAAAATGGAAAAGAAGGGAGAGATGAGAAGACTTTCCAATGTTTACAACTTTCAGTACAGTATTTGACAATCTCATGAGAGGTCATGTATTCATTCATACTTATTTGAAAATAAGATATTTTTTGCATTTTCTTGAGGTGAAGTGGAAAATATCAAGGAAAGATTATTTGGAATATGGGTTCTGACTGCATGTTCTTAATCTCTAGCTTCCAATTATAAAACTCAATATAATTAACTTTTATTATTAAGTGAAAGATGAAATTTATTATTGATTAGTTTCTCCTGGTAGCCCTACTCATTGGGATATACTCCATGTAAATGACAGCAGTGCATATGAAAAATTCATTTACATCGCCTTGATTATTGCTTCATATGTCATGGTTTGGGATAATTCGAGGATATTGTCAAATTTCGGCCAATCTCGGCCTACGGCCTCAAATTTGGCCTCAATTTGACAATATCCTCGAATTATCCCAAACCATAACATCTCGGCAATAATCATGGCTTTAAATTATTATTTCAATATTCACAGCATGCTTTTGATTATGATGTAAGTTACTCCTAACATTCCTGTACTTCCCTCAATAAAAAGTTTGCTCAATTTTATTTCAAGATACTTTTGTTTGATTCAATGGACCTGTCATTTTAGTCAGATCAACTCACTACGCAACTTCTCCTTTGAAATGCAGACTTTTTTCACAGAATTTTTGAAAAACTCAGGCCCTAAATCGGGAAAAAACTCAATTTTCCCCAAAAACTCGATTTTTTCGGAAAATTCAGGTTCTTAAATTTTTTTATTTAGTAAAGTTTAAAAAAATTACCAATTTTTTTAAAAAACTTCGCTCCAAATAACCGCAAAAACTCACAAATACAAGATTTGACGTTATTTAATCATTCTATGGCAGCCTTTGTTTAAGATTCTCGCTTTTAAAAATGTCACAAAAAACAACTCATCCCAGCACTAGATTGAAGAAAAGTACCACTGCCAGACTATGGGAGCTTCATATCAAATCAATTAACATATCATAGTCTGGCAGTGGCACTTTTCTTGAATCTAGTGGTGGGATGAGTTATTTGAAACTTCAATATTTTACAAGAACAAGATTCTTCAGATCAAAGGGTGATGAATCGGTAAAAAAGTCTGAAATGATATAAACCAAAAGATGAATTCCCACACAAAATGTTTTAAATTACTTCATTTTATTATCCCACAGCTTTTCTAAAACAAATTAGATTTATCATCAATGCAACAAAGTCCCGTATTTTCTGACTACGAATTATTTATCACTCAAACTTTCGTTGCAGTTCTGAAATAATGATTGAAATGAGCAATTAAAAATTGTCAAACTAGTCAAGTTTTCGTAGGTGTTTTTATGTCATGCTTTATAAGGGGAATGTGCTCAATTTCTGAATAATGCAGAGACTCAAAAGCATAATTCTGAACAATGATTTGCCTATTTCTTTTTTCATATGGTTTGAGATGGTGCACAATTGTCCATCAACATCCACCAGTTCTCATAAAAATGCTTTTCCTATCTATATAATCTAAAAGGGAGAAGAAACCTTTTAAGACAAGAATAACACCAATCAATTGCACCAATAAACCACTGTGAGGTGTCTTATTTCGAACTTTATGTAACATGAAATAAACAAATCATTTTCAGTCTTTCAAAATTTGGCATCATAAATAATGAAATAAAATTTGATAGTTCAAAATGTATTTTTAAAGCAGCATTTTCCCCAAAATCATGATTTATAATCATTGTTAGGACATACAAAATCTTTATGGAAAGATAAATTGGTTTTTGTCTCTAAACAAAAATTTTCAAATATTTTTAATTCAAAATTTGGAGAAAAAAATATTTCAAATTTGGGTGACTTTTGAAGAAAGTAGACACCATAGTGAGATATTCTTGATTTATGAAATAATACTTTGTTTTCTATGCTTACTTTAACGTGACACAAAAATCATTCTACATCATGATTATTTTGCTGACTTTTTTTAGAAATCAGAGCATTAGCCTGTACAATAAATTTTTAAATGTTTTTAAATGAGATTTTGAAGATTTTGGTGTGGCAAAAAATTATCTTTGGCAAATTTTCTTCCTTTAGATGTCAGGATCACCAACATTAAAATTCTCAGCATTCCTGGTTCGATGTCAAAATGTGTTTGAATTGTTTTGAGTGAGTATGGTTTTTAAACAATATAAACATCATTCTCATGTTGGTTTAGTTCTAAGCAAAGCCATCCAGGCTACACTCACTCAAGTTTTGCATAAATTAAGAAGTGTTACAAGAAACATGTGGGTTTGAAAACCAGAAGAGTAAATATGTGTTTATCAGATCATTTCACCTTTTAAGGGTGGAATATGACGGCATGAATAACACTATGAGTATATGTAGGAATTGCTTTAATTATTATCAACAAGCTCAATGCCAATATCTGCATATCATAGATTTATTTAGTTCGCAACCTATCATTGCACAGAACTCCTAAAATAAATTCCGCCAAATTCCTACATGTTTGTTTTCAAATTTCCTTCCACAATTGAATAAAATAATCTGAAGATTGCCCAAATTAGGTTTGATTTATGATCAATTTTACGAAAGATTTCCTTCTCTGAAAAAGAACCAGAAGTCATTTCCGTCAGGTGTTTTCAGAGGGAGTCAGTAATTACTCAAGCACACTATATCTGGATGGCTGCAAATGAAGTAATTTCACCCTCCCATTATTTTTGACATTGTTATTGAAGATTGAAATTGTGCTGATTTAGAACCACAATTCAGTTTGGAAAATTTGCAAAATTTTCAAAGAAGTTGAAAAATTCAAAAAGTAAATGTCTGGAAAAAATATGTCCCTTTTAAATGACTATAGACTTGGTCATCTTTGATCAAGATTGACTGTGTACCCTATCTTTTAGTAATGTGTGTAAACTAATGTCTGCTCATACATGAGATAAGGGAGTAAAACACTTCAATTGGAGAGAGAGCTTTGTCTTTGAAAGGCTCTTTTTCAAAATGTAATTATGAAAATTTTCCATCCTGGTACAGGCCATCTCTTCCATTATCATTTAATGTTTTGAAATAATTTGATAGTAGATTAATTTACTCAACCATATTATGCAGTAATGGACGTTTTTGGATCCTTTTTTGCGTTGGAAATTTTGGTCGGTCTCTTTAAGCAGCAATTTCGAGGCCAATTTATGGAGTAATGTTTCAATTAAGAACATTTTTAGTTTTCCAAAAATCATACTTAAAGTCAGAAAAATCATTCTTCAACATTATAATTATTTCTATATCAATTCTTCACCTCATTTTTGACGTTGGAAATTTTGGTCGGTCTTAAAATGGGTCCACTTTACTAAATACTATACAATAACCTCATTGAGAACCTAACTAAACTTCAATGTGGACTATTTACTCTTTGGGACTATCACCACCTTGCTCTGCGGGGCTCCTAAGCTACCTAGCCCTGCGCATACGGGAGCCAAAACAAATGGACTGGGAGCCCTTTGATTGAGTGTCGTCTTGATCAACTGTCGCTTTCCCCAGAAGAGCATTATCTAAAACTGTTTCCATCTCTCTTTCTTTCTGTAGGAAATCAAATCTGACATTGACGATCACAACCGCCCGCTGAACAACACCCTCGACGTCATCTACGAACTGGTCGAAACCGGAAGTGACGTTTTGTCTTCGGCCGAACTCAACCAACTTCAGAGCCAAGGCAAGCAACTCAAGGACAGGTACAACAATGTCTCCGATAACGCCGATCGTCTTTTGCGCCGAATGCAATCGGCAATGGAAGAACTCTCAAAGTTCCGCGCCGAACTATCGGCTTTCAAGACCTGGATGGAGAAAGCCTACAGGTAAGGGCTTAAATTTGCACTGCAATATTTCGAATTAAAAATCGAAACCTCAGGAGGCAATTTTCTTTAGCTTTTGATCACTGTGCTCAAACACATTTTTATATTTTTGTAAATTGAAATATTTCAATTAATTGGAGCACTTCATTTCGTTTATAGAACCGAAAGAAGTAAAATATACTTCTTGGGTATTTTGGTAAATTGAAGGGAAGCGCTTCATTTCTGCAATCTTCAAAGACTTTTAGGAGTATAAACACTGAAAATCCAATGTAAGTCCTGAAACTTGGAAGTCTTTGGAGATTACACATTTTCTATTTGTGAAAAAGGGAAATTTATTTGACTTCAAGTTGATCTTTTGATATATTAGGCGCCTCACACTATTATGGCAATAACTCATTTTGCGTAATTTTGGGGAAACGGCATTTTAAAATTGACAAATTTTAATTTATTGATGTAAAATCGAGGGTATAGGGTGCAGTAAAATTAGAATTGCTCCGATTTGAATAGAGATATTGACGATCTGTCTTCACTTTTGAAAACTTGAATATTTTCTCCATTGATTCCTGTTGTGCTCAAAATTTTCAAAATTTTCGAGTTATTGCCATAATAGCGTGAGGCGTCTCATGGAAGAGAACCTTGGATGTAGTTTTCTTAACCCAAAACATATGATTTAAATTTTCAGAGTGCTTGAGGACAAAGAACGTCAATTGGCCAACTTAAACAAGCTGCAAGGCAACGCCGATGGAATCAAAGAATTCGTTTCCGATGTTATGACTCACGGAGCTGATCTCAAATTCCTCACGATGTCGGGGCAGAAATACGTGGACTTGTCAAAGGTACGTAATTGGATTAAAGCCTGAGAAGTCAGGAAAGGCATCACAGTTGTACGTTGAATAAGCAAAATAAGTCAAAATTATTTGTACGAGAATAAAGCCAGGCCTATTTTACAAAATTTTTCCAAATTTTTCCAAAAAAAAATTTTTTTTGAAAAACTCAAAAATACGATTTTTTTTTAGATTTCAAAATTACCCTAAATCTTGACTTTTTGTGCCAAAATTTGAAAAAAAAATCTTGAAAAATGTCCAAATTTTGGCCAATTTATTTTCTTAGACTTAACTGATGTTCCTTGTCAAAGTGAACAAAATTTGGGTTTTATTAAAAACAGTAACACAAAAATATAGCTGAAAGGATTGTATGGATTGTTTCATCCCGTTCCGTAACACAATTTCTTGATGAGACAAACCTGCATGGAGCTTGAAGAAGCAATCCATCCAATCATTTTAGCTATATTTGCGGCTGGTCATTTTTGAGTAACACTCTAATTTTGCTCAATATTACTGAGAATATCAGTTAAGTCTCTGACTGAAAATTACTAAATGCGCATTTTCCCCGGAGTTTACATTTTCAGTCAAAGACTTAAAAGTCTAGGAGGACTTAAATCCACAAAATTCGGATAGAGCAATGCTGCCTAAAATGTTTCAGCAACAAATTATGCATCACATCGTTTGCCCTATCTATTTTGAGGAGGTACTTGGTGGTAAATAATTTATTCATTTGTGTAATCTCCAAAGACTCAGGAGTGTAAACTATGGAAATCCATAGATGACACTCCTGAGAGTCTTTGGAGATTACACATTTTAAGGCCAACATCATTGCCCAAAAAGAAAGGATTATTTGGTAATTTTGATAACTTTAATTAATTCTGACTACTTACAAAATAATCATGACATGATTGAGTACGTAATATGAAGTGAATTTCTAAAATTAAACCATAATCTTTCATAAGACGTAGAAATTATGCATTTCCCCCCTCAAAAATGAATGATGCTCCGAAATTAATTTTTCTTTGATATGATTCTTCAAAAATAAATCAGGAAGTGATTAATGAAAAAATTGCGTTTTCAGTTGTTTACAAATGAATTAGAAAAAGTAATGTACTGGCAGGCGATGTGTCCAAAAGTGATCTTTCAGTATGACATTTGGATTAGGACTAACGGACTGTTCAGAGGTGTTCATTTTAGTATGAATCAATATATCTAGGTCCCAAAGACTTAACTCCAAGTTTATGACTTCTAGTGTTACATATTTTAAGAGAAATTAAGGATTTTTGCCAATTTTCAGTGTTTTCTAGATAAGCTGGAAAATATGTAACACTAGAAGCCATAAACTTGGAGTTAAGTCTTTGGGACCTAGATATATTGATTCATACCAAAATGAACACCTCTGGGCAGTCCGTTAGCTTCATTCCAAATGTTGTACTGAAATACCCAAATAAGGCTCAAAAAGAGGTTCACCTGCCCGAACATAAGGAAAACTTAATAAAATGTACGAAAATAATCAACTAATTTGATTTTCAAGAAATTGGAAAAAATTTATGTCTTGTGGAATATTTTTAATACGTACAAAATCATTTGTAATCATGCAGTTTTAATTATACTACTCTGTCCACTTGGAATTTTTTTCAACGAGTAAATTCATTACTTGTTGAGCCAATTTTTGGTGGACATGAGCAGTGTTAATATTAATTTCATATCTTTTTTTCAGGAATACGTCTCATGTTTGAACGAATTCCGTGTGAAACTTCGTTCTAGTCATTTGAAGGTGACTGAATCCCAAGTCTCAGAAGAGGTCACACACGTCAGCACGGCCTACCACGAATTGTTGAACAGGGCCAACAAACTGGCTGACAGATTCTCAAGAGTTGGAGACAAATCTAAGATGTACAATGATGCCGTTGAACGTGCAAAGAAGTGGCTCAATGCCACTGAACCCAAGGTTTCCAAGTTATGCAATGAACCTATTGGAGCTGAACCCAGGGTTGTTGAAGATCAGTTGAACAGAGCCAAGGCTTTGAACAACGAAATCATTGCCAACGGTAAACTCATTGATGATGCTAAACAGGCAGCTCAAAATCTACTCAATTCTCTGGATGAAAGTCAAATGTCTCCACAAGAAAAGAGGCAAATTGAACAAACTCCAGTTGAACTCCAGAACAGATATGATGCTCTTCGTGTGGCCATGGGCAATAGATGTTCTGATTTGGACAGTGCTTTGGTACAGAGTCAAGGTGTTCAAGATGCTCTGGCCAATATTGACAACTGGCTCAATATGGCTGAGAATCAATTGAAGAATGTCATGAAGCCTGCAAGTTTGATCCGTGAAAGATTGGATGAACAAATCAGACAAGTCAAATTGTTGCAAGCTGACATTGATAGTCATGAACCATCCATTCAAAAGATGTATAGATCTGCCCAAGATTTTGTCAACAGTGCACAAAATGTGCGTGAATCCAAGAAGATTGAAACTCAAGTCAAAGAAGTTTCAAAGAAATTTGAGAATCTTGTTCGCACTGTTCAACAAAGGAATGCCTTCCTCAATGAAGTTTCCGTTGAGCTGGACAACTTGACTGGCTCAGTTGAAGCCTTTGATGAATGGTACATGGAAACCATTGAAATTCTGGAATCTCGTGAAATGTTGACCATGGATGCTGATGAATCTGCAGCTAAGGTTGATGAAATTGCAAGACGCAAAGACAAAATGCGTCCAGACTTTGAAAACATGATCCGCAATGGCAAATCTCTTATTGGTAAGAAGGATGTCACTGATACCAATCCATGGAAAGAGACCATTAAAGAACTTGAAGAGAAATGGAAGGAATTGGGTGACATTTTGGGTGAAAGGCAAAACCAAAATCGTGCCAGAAAGCAATCTTTGAATGCCTATGAAGCATTGAGAGAACAAGTAGAAAGGTGGTTGACTCAAATGGAAAATAAGATTGAGAAATTGCAACCAATTGCTCTTGATATGGATGTCCTGAAGAGACAAATTGATGAATTGAAACCAATGATGCAAGAGTATAACAACTACAGTAAGACCATTGACAAGATCAATGAAATTGGAATGCAGTATGATGCTTTCTTGAGAGGAAGTATGGATGCCACTGGTGGATCTACCTCCAGAAGACAGAGTGTCTCACCCAGGAAACCATCTTTGACGCCGAGTATTCTGTCTGGTTCCCGTCGTCCTTCCCATTCACCAGGGAGATTAGGCAGTGGTCCACCAGGAAGCCCAAGACGTGAATCCCAATTGCCAATGTTCCAGGATCAATCGCCAATTCAAATTCAATTGTCTGAAATCAATAATCGTTATGATATGATTGGAATTAGACTTGGAGACAGAGATAGAGAATTGTCCAACATGAGAGAGGATATCAAGGTGCATATGGATAATTTGAAACAAATCTTGAGTTTCCTTGAAAAGCAAGAACAGAAATTCCCAAGAGATTCTATCCCAGCTGATAGAAAAGATTCTGATAAGCAAATCAGATTGGTCAAACAAATTTTGGATCAATTGTATGAAAATCAACCTCTTTTGGATGAGACCAAAGTTGGTATCAAAGATCTTTTGAAACGTAGAAGTGATGCCCCTGGTGCTGATGCTTTGAATGATCGTCTCAATCAAGTTGTTGCCAGATGGAAAGATTTGCAAGATAAGTGCAAGGAAAGAGTTAATCTTCTGGAAGAGTTGAAGGACTTCCATGATATCCATGACAACTTGAACAACTGGTTGAACTCCAAGGGAAGAATGATGAATGTTTTAGGACCAATTGCTTCTGATCCTCGATTGGTGCAAAATCAAATGAGCCAAATTGCTGTTATGAGAGAAGAATTCAATGAAAAGGCACCACAAAAAGATCGCTTCAATGAAATTGGTGATTTGCTGATGGAAAATGCTGGAAGCAGTCCTGATGGAAGAAAACTCGGTGATAAGGTGGATGGACTAAACAACAAATGGGATGATTTGCTTGGTCAATTGGAAGATCGCGAAAGAGCTCTTGATGCCTTGTCTGGACCAACAAGAGACTTCCTCAATCTTACAAACAAGCTCTCTGACAATCTCAGCAAAATTGGAGATGATCTTGATGACATTGCCACCAGCAAAGCTGATCCTGAACAGAAACTCAAAGTTCTTGAAGGTATTGCTGGAAATCTTGATAATCAGAGACCATTGTGGGCTGAAGTTGAATCTGTTGGTGACCAATTGATGGGCATTTTGACAGATCCAGCTTCAAAATCTGAAATCAAGGGCAAATTAGGACAAGTTGAAAGGCAATTCAACAACTGTCAAAAGAAATTGGACAATGCTTTGGCTGAATTGGAAAATTCTGCTAGAGAAGGACGTGAATTTGACAGAGCATGTGTTGATGCTGAACAAATGCTCAGAGAATTTGAACAAATCCTCTCAGAAAAATTGGCCATCAGCGCTGATAAGGATGTTCTCAGAGAACAAGTTGCTAACTTTGAACCACTTTATCAAGAAATTATGTCCAAGGAGCATGAAATCATTATGCTTTTGAATAGAGGCAAGGATATCATTTCAAGATCTAAGAATGCCAAGAATCAAGAAAAGACCTTGGCCAACATTGATAAGCAATGGCAAAAGATCAAAAAGACAGCACAAGACCGTCAAAGGCGTCTCAATACTTCAATGGAATACTGCAAAAAGTATGGAAACAATCAAGATCGCTTCTTGCCATGGTTGGATAAGGCTGAAGGACAATTGTCTCGCATGCAACCAATCAGCTTCAACAAATCTGATTTGCAAAAACAAGAAAAGGAATTACAAACATTCCGTAATGATGTTAATCGTCATTCTGCTGAATTTGAAGGCACCACATCTGCAGGTACCACTTTCATTGACTCCTGTGATATTGACAAGGAAATTGTGCAAGATGAACTTGGTATTATGAAAGAAAGATGGGATGCTCTCAATATGGCCATTGCTGACAGATCACAAGCCATCAGTGATGTCATGGCAAAATTGGGTGACTTCAATGAAGATGTCCGTGATCTTGGAAACAGTCTCAACAGAGCTGAAGAGAAATTGGCTGCTCTTGCTAATGCACCAAGAGATGCCAAGACTCTGGATAACATCAAGGGTCTTATTGAAGACACAAAAGGTCTTGACAAAACATTTGGAAAAGTCCAAAGAGAAGGAGAAGATCTTATCAATGATGCTGATAAATTGGGCAGTGATGCTCGTGATATCAGTGACACCATTGACAAATTGGGTGATAGATTGGGACATCTTCGGGATGCTCTTGAAGACAAAGCAGATGATCTCAAGAATGCTGGTGCTGCAATGGGTGAATTTGCTGATAAGATCAAGGATATTAATAATTCCATTTCTATGCTTGATGATGAACTCAATAAGATGGGACCAATTGCTAGAGATCTTGCTACTCTTCAGAAGCAAGAAAGTGAAGTCCAATCCTTCCTTGAACGTGTCTCCAGAAAGCGTGACCAAGTTGAAGATGCTGCCAGAGATGCTGAAGATTTGATTTCTCAAGGCTTTGCACAAAACCCTAGAGAACTTAAGGATACCATTTCCAATCTCAATCGTCAACTTGAAAAATTGGACACCAGAGGTCATCAAAGAGAAAAGGATATTGTTGATATGATTGCCAAGGTTGAAGGCTTCTATCGTCATTATGAAGGTGTCATGAATGATATTGAAACTGTGATCAATGATGAAAGAAGTCTTGGTGCTGTTGGTGGAGATATTGAAACCATCAAGGCTCAACAACAGGAATTCAAACGCTTCTATAAGCAGACTGTTGAAGTTGTTGGCAAAGAAGTTGAAAAGGTCAATCGTGGCGGACAAGGTTTGATCCAATCCGCTGCTTCTGGAGTCAATACTACCGGAATGGAAAGAGATCTGGAGAAGATGAATGATAAATGGAATAGCCTCAAACACAATTTGGCAGAAAGAGAGAGGAAATTGGATCAAGGGTTGTTACAATCTGGAAAGTTCCAAGAAGCTCTTACTGGTCTCTTGAAGTGGTTGGATGAAATGGATGAGATGATCATGAATCAAAAACCGCCCTCAAGCGATTACAAGGTTGTCAAAGCACAAGTTCAAGAACAGAAGTTTGTTGCCAAGTTGTTGAATGACAGAGCAAAGGCTATTGATTCACTTGTCAAGATGGGAAGAGAAATTGCCCAAAATGCTGATCCATCTGAAAAGAGGCGCATTGAAGGTGATATCAATAATTTGCAATCTCGCTTTGGTGACTTGCAAAAGAAATGCCAAGATCGTATGGACTTGTTAGAAGAAGCTATGAAAATGGCTAAGGAATACCATGACAAGTTGGGTCCACTTGAAAAATGGTTGGACAAAGCTGAAAAGAAAATTAAGGACATGGAAGTTATTCCAACAGAAGAAGATCAAATTCAAAGACGAATTCGTGATCATGAGAAGCTTCATGAAGAAATCATGTCCAAGCAACCTTCATTTGATGATGTGGCTGATATTGCAAGTGCATTGATGCAAGTTGTTGGTGAAGAAGATGCTCAAGGACTTGCTGATAAGATTGAAGAACTCACCAATCGTTATGGCGCTCTGGTCACCAACTCCGATAATTTGGCTGGTTTGTTGCATGATTCAATGAATGGTTTGAGAAGTCTTGTTTTGTCCTATGAAGCCTTGCTGACTTGGATGGAACAGACTGAACAAAAATTGGGCAAATTCAAGGTTTTGTCTGTCTTCACAGAGAAGTTATTGGCTCAAATGGAGGAGTTGCACAATATCTCAGAAGATATTGTGTCACATTCCAAGAAGGTTGAAGAAGTGGTTGCCATTGGTAATGATTTGATGAAGAACATCTCAAATGAAGAAGCTTTGCAACTCAAGGACAAATTGGACTCATTGCAACGCAAGTACAATGATTTGGCTTCAAAGGCTGGAGATTTGTTGAAGAATGCTCAAGACATGATGCCATTGGTTCAAAACTTCCATCAATCCCATAACCGTTTGAATGAATGGATGACTGGTGTTGAAGGAATCTTCCAATCTTTGGACACTTACAGTTTGGAAGACCAAGAATTAGAAATCAAGCGTCTTGAACAAGATGTTTCTGAACATAGACCATTCTTGGAAAGTGTCAACATTTCTGGACCACAATTGTGTCAAATGTCTCCTGGAGATGGTGCTAGGACCATTGAAGATCTTGTCACCAGAGACAACAGACGTTTTGATGCCATCTGTGAACAAATTCAACGTCGCGGTGAAAGAATTGCTCTTTCCAAACAAAGATCATCTGAAATTCTTCATGATATTGATGATCTTCTCAACTGGTTTAGAGAAGTTGAAAACCAAATCCGTGAAGCCGATCCACCCTCATCTGAACCAGATGTTATCCGTGTCCAACTGAAGGAACACAAAGCACTCAATGATGACATTTCCAGTCAAAAGGGACGCGTCAGAGATGTGCTTTCAAATGCCAAACGTATTCTTCGTGAAAGTGCACAAACCAGTGAGACTGAACAAGTCAAAGAAAAGATGGAAGATCTCAAAGAAACCATGGAGACTGTCATCAAATTGAGCAACGATCGTCTTGGCATCCTTGAACAAGCCCTTCCATTAGCTGAGCATTTCTATGAAACACACAATGAATTGAATGAATGGCTTGATGACATTGAACGTGAAGCCATGAACCAGTTGATGCCTGGTATGAGACCAGATCAAATTGCCAAACAACAAGAAATCAACAGATCATTGATTCAATCCGTCCAAGATCACAAACCAGTTCTGGATAGATTGAACAAGACTGGAGGTGCGCTGCTCAGATTGATCTTTGAAGAGGATGCTTACAGAGTGCAAGACATCATTGAAACTGATAACCAACGCTACAATGCATTGAAGGTTGGGCTCAGAGAAAGACAACAGGCTCTTGAAGATGCTATGCAAGAATGCTCACAATTCACTGATAAGTTGGATGGTATGCTCAATGCATTGGAGGATACTGCCAATCAAGTCAATAATGCTGAACCAATTTCTGCTCATCCAGAAAAGATCAAGGAGCAAATTGATGACAACAATGCCATTATTGATGATCTTGCTAAGAAGGAAACTGCATATGAAGCTGTTAAGAAGGCTGCTGATGATATCATTGACAAAGCACCCAATAAGAATGATCCTGCCATCAAAGACATCAAAAAGAAACTTGACAAACTCAACAAATTATGGGATCAAGTCCAAAAGGCCACTAAGGACCGTTCTGATTCCTTGGAAGAAGCTCTTGCTTTGGCAGAGAAATTCTGGGATGAATTGCAACAGGTGATGGCTGTCTTGAAGGACATCCAAGACAACTTGAACTCCCAAGATCCTCCTGCAGTAGATCCCAAGGCCATCGAAGCCCAAAAGGCTGAACTCAAGAACATCAAACGGGACATTGATGACACCAAGCCCGGTGTGGACAAATGCCGCAAAACTGGACAAGATCTCATCAAGAAGGTGGGTGATGTTGAGAGACCAGAACTCAAGAGGCATATCGAAGATTTGGATCATGCCTGGGAGAACATCACCGCCATGTACGCCAAGAGAGAACAAAATCTTTTGGAAGCCATGGAAAAAGCAATGGAGTTCCATGATACTCTTCAAAGTCTGCTTGATTTCCTCGCCAAGGCTGAAAGGAAGTTCGATAATCTTGGTCCAATTGGCACCGATATTGATCAAGTGAAGAAGCAAATTAGTCAGCTCAAGGACTTCAAAGGGGAAGTGGATCCATGGATGATCAAGGTCGAAGCACTTAACAGGTAAGTTCTTTGTTGTTTTAGTTGGGTCAATAAAGATTACTATATCTGTCTCGAATTAAATTTTGTTCAAGAGAAAAGTTGATTTGTTTAATTTAATTCAAGGCAGCAGCAATAAATAGTACCTCTGACTCACTAGAACTTTTAAAGAAAGATTTTGTATTTTCCAGATGTTCTAATGAGATGGAGTAAAAGAAATTTAATATTCAAGAATTAAGATTTGACCTGCTGATTTTTTTTACATTTTTGTTATCGGCAAACTGACCCAAAATTAAAAGTCCGCAAATTTGGCAAGAAAAATATTCTGATTGTACAACTTCAATTGAATTCATTCCCCACAAAGCTAAAATAATTCGAATTATTGTTGCCAAAATTATTTTATGGGTGACCATCAATAAGAATCTATGCATAGAAGCAGAGGAAGTTTTGACAAATATTTTCCGGGAAACACCAATAAATTGAAATAACTTCCTCTAATTTCATACACAAATTTTGATTAGTGGTCACCCATTAAATAATTCAAACTCAAATTATTTTGACTAATCGAAATTATGGACTTTTGATTTTGGGTCAGTGTGCCTTTAAAAGGTTTTATTTAGTTGCTCAATATCAACAAATTTGGTTGTCAAGAACCAAATAAAATTATGATCAAATTTCGTGCTCTAGAAGACATTTTAAAGGCTCATGATAATCAATTTTTTTCTCGAGAATAACTGTTCTGAAAAAGATAACGCAGGATTAAATGAAATATTAAAAATCATATTAAATACAAGAATAAAATCTCGCCTAAAAGTATCATCCTCCTCTAAACATTTTTTCTTCTTCCTCATCGCTTTCAGAAGTCTCAAAAGGCAAGTCCATTGTGCATTACATAATCTCCTATTTTTGGTTTAATAATCTCTCCTAAAACTAGGGTGTTTCACGGGGGCCTTGAATTTCAAGAAGACTAACTTTTCTTATAGATTTTGAGCTGTAGAATCCAAATCTGGTCTCAGATTTTCAAGAAAGTCACTTTTAGAGGGCCCTACCTTGCCTTTAAAATAGCAGCAGTTTACACACTTTCCCGTAATTTGTCTGCTCT
>JAOWAT010000013.1:1747-23504 GCA_028571025.1 Longipedia americana | reverse complement strand
TTATATAGCCCGTAGGTATGAAGATAAAGATTCTATTTCATGGGAATCTAAAATTTTGAAATTTTGAAGTCTCTCTTATTAGCTCCCATTTTTTAGGTAAAAAACATTCCAGTACAAGAATTTTTTAAATAATTCACATTTGTGCAAGTCAACATTGTATTTAAAGCCTGTTCCAAAACTACAGTTGTACAATGATAATCCTTACTTCTGAGAGGATAAAATTAACTTTTGTTTTAATCTTTTGTCGTGTTCATTCCAGGTATGTTTTCCCTTGATCTAGAAGATACACTTTTGTAAATGATCAATAAGGATCTCATTTGTGTTCAATTTTTTTTTGCATTATTTGAATCAAACAAATAATCATGTACAGAATATGGGTCATTGTGAAATGAATGATGAAGTCAATACTTTTAGTTATATAAACATTCCAACTCAGTAGAAATCAATACTGCAATCGAACCCTTTCTTCAAAAAATATATTTTATTTGTCCCTTTGAAGCAAAAGAAGTTTTCTTCCTTATTCTACAGACATAAATGGAGGGTTCATTTCACAAAATTGAACTTTATATGTTCCTTTTATATCAACTTGAAGAGAACAACAATATCTACATTTTGTGCGTGAAAGCATCTATTCAACAAAAAACTTTCTCCTGTATTTGAAATCAAATTGCATATCCATTTCAATTTCCTTACGAGAAAAAGGGTGCAGCATGTAGTCCTTGGTCAATATTGGCAGGGGAATCTTCTTTTCGCTTTTCATGATATTCAAAAATTTTCCACACTCCAACTTTACCAAATTTGATGCTAAAATCAAATCTACTTTTGAAAACATATTTCATAGATTTCATTTTTGTCCTTACTTAACAGGATATACTTAGCAGAAAAAACTTGGCATGCTTGGCAAGCTAGAAAACAATAAGTCAATATCTGAAGTATTAAAATTCCAGTCTAAAAATTTCATTCATGAAAAAGAATTCATTCATGAATTTCTGATAAGGAAGAGGGAATGTACTTCAATATTTACAGTTAAATGTTTTTATTTCATATTTCATTGAGGCAATTGATCTAACCTTCATTTCAAATACAAAAAGAAAATCAATTAAAGATATTAGATCCTTTCAAATTAGAACAACAATTTATACTTCCATATTTGGGTCTGAGCAATAACTTTTAAGTGCTTTCTTGATTATGATCAATACATTATTACAAGTGACAGAAGAGGCAAAAGTGTCCTTCTAAGAATCAAAATCAAGATCAAGTTAAGTGCAAATGATATTTTCAACACTGATTGAAGTGTTGCTCAATAAAGTTTAATGCTTTGATTCTGTGCTGTAAGAATTTTCAAACAAAATTAAAAGCTATAAAGTAAAAAGCTTGAATTTTGGATTCAAATAAAACTGAGGTACTGATTTTTTTATCAGGTTTGAGGATGAATGGTTGTTTACCTTGCACCAAAATTTACACTACTGAGTTTCAAGCAGTATTTCTGGCAATTTTTATTTTGAAGATAATGATGCCAGCAATGAGCCTACATTCCAAATTTCAGCCAAAAATTAGTAAAACTGATTTCTTACTACCTATTTGAAAATAAAAGTAATTGAGCACCCATATTTCTGTCATAGTTATAAAGATGAGATTCTCAACAAGAAAAATAATCATTGATGTCAATGTCAATAATGTTTGACAAGATTCCTGTTTCCATGAATGATGTTCTTGCCAATGCTACAGTAAGTCATTCAGGAGAATCAGATAGATTATCAGTTTATAAAACCAGATCCATGAAGTAGATGATGATGAAAATAGTCTCTCATAGAAGATGTTGAGAAGCATGAGTTTGAGATTTACCTTTTCTATTCAGATTTTAACTGGAAGTAGCAATCTACTTATCTTGGAGTTAAAGATAGACTTTTATTTATGATTTTGCATCTGGATTGAATAAGTATGAAATATATTGAATTGCAATGTACCAGTTCGAGTTCAAGAATGTATTTATTGAAACATTTCAATTCCTCTCTTTTTTTGTTGTTGGACGTTTTTCTTCTGTATTTCTTTTTTCTTTCTATTTCATTCTTTCAAGAGCTTTGTCAGCACTTTTGGTCTCTTTTCTGTACATGTGAAAAAAGTGAACAAGTATAGAAATGGAAATCGACCAGGGACGGGCTGTTCAGAACTCTGCGTGTGAAGCCTATAGCTAGAAATTCTTGAAATGTACCCATGATACATTTCTTCCAAAATATTGAAAGAATTTGTTGTTGTTTTTTTCTGTTATTCGCCAGGATTGCCTGCTTTTATAAAATTTTTTCAAAAAATACATGAAATAGCGAAATTTGAAAAAAGTTGTTTGTCCTGGTTATTTTAGGTGTCATTGTCTCCTTTTGTGATACAATCTCTGAACAAAAAGTATATGATTGAATTGAAATCCCTTTCTACTGCAGTTATCATATCAATGGAAGGAAAAGAATGAGGCAAACAAAATCTCATGAAGAGACTATTACAAATCTAGAAATTGAACCTATAATTTAGGTTGCCAAGGTGCCTTTTTAAGGTTTCCAAGACATATTTGTACCTTATAATCTAGACTTGGAAGCTACTTTGTCATGCTTCTTGGAAAGTGAAAGAAAAAAACGAGGAAGAAGACAATTTTCCGATTCATTCAAAAGCTGAACATTACTGTAATGAGCATAATTGAAGTGAATGATAATTGGTGACTGGTGAACGATATGACCTTGCTAATTTCAGAGACGAAAATTATCTTATTTTCACTTTCAACTCTCTGACACCATTTTTTGAGGATAAAAAATTAGTCAGAGAAATATTTTAGTGCATTTTTTGTTTGGATTGATCATGGATAGAAAAATAGATTTTATATAAAAATTGATAAAAAATTAGGTGCAAATTTTTGTATCTTGGAAGCTCTATCAACCATGATCTGTTTGATTTGAAATCCATTTGTAGCAGAAATGTTTACAACAAATTACTTTTTGAAGGAATAAATAACAAGAATTCATTTTTCCTTTTTAGTCAAAAATACTATTTCATGTTTCTATGTTTGAGGTTGTTAGCCTATAATTTATGAACATATTTTAAAAAGGGGCTACTTTATAAATGTGCTGTAAATTCAAACTTGGTCTAAAGATTTTTATGAAGGTGTTAATAATAGTATTTATTCATACGTGATCTTGCTGAATGCACATGTAAGCAATAATACTATGGCTATAAATAAGCACAACAATGAAAAATCGTCTTTTTCATATTCAACCATCGATCCCCTAGTTCTTTTTTGATATGCCAAAAGATCACCTTGTAATAAAATGGAATTTCATTTTTGTGTTGACGAATGCTACGTCGTCTGTTGAAGCAATTTGTACTTTTTGGGTCATTTTTCTACATAACAAGAGGTGGTTTCGTCAACTCAAGAAAGCTAAAAATAAAATTGTGTTTTTAAAATTAAAATTACAAAATGATCTTTTGGTACAGGGAAGATAATTCAAGGCCTCGTTTTGAAATTTCAAGAAACTTTAATTTTTTACATCCTTAGCAATACCTACCATATGAAATTACGCAGAAGCCTGATGGTCAAAGTAAGGCGGGAAACTTGTAATTTTCGGTGACTGCTCATTTTTGCTCTAAGCTGGAGAAGTGTAACACATTTGCAAACAGTTTTTGCAAATAATAGTGGCAATTTCAATTTTGCAAAATAAGTATCATATTACTTTTCTGCTTTTGACAGAGAGTCTTGAAACTTCTCATGACCTGTGATATTTTTTGCAAAATATTGCAAAAAAGATTGCAAAAATAATAAGACCTTTGTGGTCTCTCAGATGACAGCTTAAATTATTGCAGTTTAGGGGCTTACATATTCGTTTTGAAGAAAATGAAAAAAGACGTTTTCGTCAAATACCCTTGAAAATTTGGGGAGTTTTTGTTCTTCCCACCCTGAAGGTTTATTAAGGGCACTTACTGTATTTTGAATTTCAACAGGAATTTTTTTAAAATAGTAAAAAATGACTTATGACAAAATTGGTTTCAAGAAGCTTTGATTTGAATTTACAAGATGAACCCGAGGAATCATTTTGTTATGCCTGTAAAAAATTTAAGATTTTTGTTTCAATGCACTGTGTTAATGATACAATAAATAAAGTAGAACCGATAGGCTCCAATTTTTTGTGGATATTTTTTAAAATTTCATGAAAGTATAATTTCCTTTTTCAAATATAGGTGATTACTTAATTTTTCTTCAATCTAAAATCCTGTATTAGGTTTTGTTCTGGATGAAATATATGTTTTCTGAAGTTACCTTTGCTTTAATGGGAGGGTTTTGTTTGGGTTTTTAAGTAGCCTAACGATGTCCAATTTTCAAAAAATCAAAGAAAAGCGTCAACGTCGTAGAGAGAAGGGAAAGAAGAGAGACTTGACTTAAATATGGTTTTCAAGTCAGTACCATTATGAAGAAAAGGTAGAAAAAAGTTAAGAAACAAGTACTCAATAGTCCAAACACTGCAGACGAAAGATTGATTTTGAAAACTTTGGTATTTTGGTATTTGGTAGTTGGAATTTTAATCTCAAACGATAAAACTTTGCAAATATGAGATGCTTTTTACTTAATTAATGCTTTGAACTATACGACATAATATGAGATTGGTGTGAAAGTGTCAATATCTTATAATTCATTGGATTTACCACATAAAAAGTCTTTAAAATAATTTCATTCTAAAAACGAAAACAAGAATTTTGTAGCAGAATCAAATCTTTTTAAAACCCTGCTTTTTCAGGGATTGAAGAAAAGAGGATGATGGACCTGAAATAATTTACATTTTTATGCATTCAAGTAAAAGAAAGGTTTTGTTAATTTCAAAAAGTAGTTATTTTGTGAAAGGATGAGAGATGCTTTCAGCAATTTAATGCATTATAATTACATTCCCATCTTTACTGAAATGGAGTTTATATACATTATGTTTCTCAAAGATTGTTTAAATGTTATTTTCTCAAGTGTGGCCTATTTAAAATGAAATTCCTGCGAAATGGTTTTGACAGTCAAAAATTATTTTTGAATTATCCACTTTTTTAAGATTCTCTTTCAATCTTGCACCTTCGAATTTGAATTTCAATATTATTTCATCTTATTATTTCTAAAGAAAATCACTTTTAGTGAACCAAAATCGAAAATCCGAATCAAACACTCTTTATTAAACGCTAATTTATGGTAGTCTTCAAAAATTTCCAACGGTTAAAGATTATTGTTGAAATTTAATGACGTAATTTTGCACTTTTCACTTTTTGTTACTTTTGCAAATGACAGAATGACCAGAAGTAGAATTTGTTAATTATATATTGTTTTGCATTAGTGTTTCTAGATATTTAGTACCGTCAGCATGAAAAAGTAGACTCAAAATGGACTGAACATTGAACCATGCACTTGGAAATTACTTTCCAATTGAAAAATTATGCAATTTCCAGAAAGGACCGTAAAAGTATTTAATTTATGAAAGAAGCAAACTTTCCGGGAAATTCATTATACTTTACCAAAAGAGTGACCACCCTACCTCAGTCCATGGTACATCTTATTTCAATTTCATGTTCACCCCTGCACTAATTCGCAAACAAACTTTCCACACTTAATGATAGGTTCAACGCTGAAATCATATAAATTTTAGTTGGCTTCTACAAAACAAGAAATAAAACTTTTTCTTCACTGTTGTGAAAATTAAACAAAGTTCAATTGTAATCAGGTTTAAATCTAAATTTAGACAGAAATGAATTTGCAATGAGCATCTTCAATGCAAAAATAATAATATACGTCTAATGCTAACTCAAAATTTTGACTTAGCAGAGTCTTATTTTTCCAACCGTGTATTTAGCTACAAATGCAATACAAGGTAAAAGCAGAACTGCAAATGACAAATTTGTCAAGCAATGTTTTTAACCGATTTCTTTTTCTTCCTCACATTATTTTTTTGTTGAGATTTTGATTTTGACAACATGGTGACATTCTAAACCAAGGATTGTTTGAATATGATTTCTAATTTTGAGGAAATGTGCAAAAATTAATTTGATACATTTTTGCCAAATACATTATGTGGAACTTATTATGATCCAAGTTTGTAGCTTCAACTCTACATAATCAGGCTTTTTTCCTTGGCACTGCCAACTTTGTTAAAAGATCTCAAATTTCGTATTTCTTAGCTCTTGTAATGTCTTTTGTTAAGTTTTGGACGATTTTGCTGAGTATTTAGAAAATTCTGACTGAGACTTAAGACACATTTAATTTTTGAGCTAAACTTTGGAAATTTTTCTGCACAAGAGAGAAAATTCTCTTTGATTCATAATCTTGAAATTTTGAAAAAAATCTCATTTTAAAAAGTTTTAACCAAAAACCTGTCAGTTTTGAGAAAAACTTTGTCAAAGAAAAAGTCTTCTAATATGATCTTACATTTCTTGAAAAGACTTGAAAATTTATCAACCACAGAAAAATAATCTTTTAAGTTGTCTGTTTACTTTTCCAATCTCGTTCTGATAATTAGGAAGGGTTTGATTTCAATTTTGATATCATTCTTAATGAGAAAAGCAAACAATGAATGAGATAGTGAAGAGAAAAAAGTTAAAGCAACAATTATTTGACCAAAAAAGTGTACTCTTTCAGCAAACAAAATTTTTTAAGGTGATGCAAACTGTGAATTCATGCTGCCAATTGGTTAACCTTTCTACTCTATGTTGTAACAAGTACGATTAGATTTAATTTGATATATCTAATTTTTAGTGGCTATTTCGTTGATATGAACAAACATGCAACAAAACAGCTAGGACCAATAAGGTTTTTCAATAAACTGTTATAAAATTTTAATATTTCTCAGCCAAAATTCTGGTTGAACATATGACAAACTAATTTTTTGATTGAAGGCCTGTTTTTTCAGAAGATTTGCAAAAAAACCAATTTTCTAATTTTGGTGGTATTCAAAACTAGAGTGCCAATACTTTGATGAAGTTCCACTCTCAAAATAGGAGATGATGTAACAAAATATACTTGGCTTTTTTCTCCATATGCCTTAATAGCATTAATAATGGTATCAAAAACTTGATAAATTATCCCTCTACAACCACATATAATTTTCATATCAGCAAACTAGATGTTGGCTGAGAAAATTGCAAAATATCCTCCTGTGTGGCAATTCCTGGAGTTCATCCAGGTATTTTATGCACCTTTTTCCCTACTTTTATACACCTTTTCTGCCACATCACAGATTATTTTTAGTGTATTTTTAGGATTGCATCCAGGAGCGCATATTTATGAGGTCAGTCTGAATAGTTTTAGACTCAGGAGACTTCAAGGAACAAATTAAGCATTGCAAACTGTAAGGATGGTTCTTGCCAAGTAATCCTGAATGCAAAATCTAAAGTGGTCTCTCATCAATTGTTTCATCCAGTTCCATTCACATTTGTAATGACATTTTGAATCTGCATGGAACTGGATGAGACAATCCACCCAACCAATTTAGCTATATTTTTGTATTACGATTTTGAAATCACACCTTAAAAATGACCACTTTTAGGAAGAACATCATTTAAGTCATTATCAAAGGAAGTGACCTGTAATGTTTTAAATTTAAATCAATTTTTGCACACGTTAACAGAATTCAATGTACTGTACTTCCAAAAGTCTTTGAAACACAATCTCAGTTTTTGAATTTTAAATGAAATTTGATTTTGATAAATTTTGTTCCAGTTTGTATTTATCTGACAAGTTAGTGTTATACATAGGGTTCCACGGAGGAAACATTGTATTAATAGTCAAGGGAGATCTTCTAAAATCACCTATTCAAATCTTTATGTTGACGCATTTCAAACCCATGATTTTCCCCGAAAAATCTATGATTGAATATAGCGAAATGTATTTCCATTACAGTAAACTTTGGAAACTCAAAAATATTCAGATGATAAATGGTAAATGTATAAAAATATAATTAGCAGGAAAATCTTGTGTCTAAAATGCTTCACAAGAAGTTTGAAAAAAGATTTTCCCTAAAATTAACACTTCTTAACAGTATTAAGGTACCGATTTCTCAATCACCCATTGTGCATCTTACACAGGGTTCTGAAATGTGCACCACACCATTGTTCCAAGACTTGAGCATGTGAACTTAAACAAGTAAATCTACTAATTTCACAGCTCCATGAATTAATTCACTGATTCCACTCTAGGCAAAAAGTTTTAGAATTCTGAATTTCAAGCACATAATAATTATCCAGCATAAGTGAAACCCGTTATCATTTTGCAGATGGGATGTTCAATGATAGTTTTCAGGTTTTTTGTTATTTCCTTCAGTTTCAAAAATGAATTGAGCAAACGCACTATGTTAAAGGCAGACTGGCGTGAATTTTTTTTGAGCAAATATTGTGTAAAATGTTGAAAAATGACTTTTAAAAAACGTTTGATTTTTTAGAACATCAATTTTTGTTGAAAAACTAATGAATTTCCGTTAGAAATATAATGCTGGGTGGCATATAAATTTAAATTTACGCATTTAAAAGAGGAAGTGTTGTTGCACAATGAGATTGAAATTTTCTGGGAAACTGAAGTGCTTCCTCTATTTTGGAGCAAAAAATTAAAATGAGTTGCCACCCACCATTATTTCTTAACCTAAATTTTGTGGAATTTTTCAAAAAGAAATTATCAAAAACATAGCCAAGTATTACAAGAGGTCATTTCACAACTTTCCACACAAAATTAGTACATAAAAAATTTCACGCCAGTCTGCCTTTAAATATCAGGATAAATATTAATAGAAAATGATGTAGGAAGGCACCAGTGACAATCAATTTAAAGGCCTTTTTGCTCTTAAATTTATTATCTCTACCTTTGAAATAGTTCAGAATCTGTAAGTATCGTATTACAAAGACATACTTTGGAAGACTTAGTTTGGAATTCTTTTCAATACAAAGTTGAAATGAAACTTGATACTTTCTCTGAATGAAAATTATTCATTTGGGATGCTTTAAAATTATTGTTCTTTTTTTTTGTTTTAAGCTTTCGGCAAATGGTCAAATTTCATGCATTGAAAATCCATAGTCCTTAAAAATTTTCACATGAATTTTCTTCTATTTTTTTCATTTCTTGATAAGCTTTCTTCACCATTAAATGGATGAAATAACTTTATAAATCTACCACAGGTAGGTAGAATCCACCTTACCCATCCTCACGTCAGTTCAAATTCAAATACAGATAAAAAGTTTCAAAAACATGATCATTTTATTGATTTTTACTAAATAAGCAAAAAGCAAGACCAGTAATGTCAGCAATATCTGTTAAAAAGAAGCCAGATAAAGTATAGTTGAATAAATTCTTGAAGATTAAATATAATCAAATTAAATGATTAAACAGTTACAAGGAAGCCATAGAAAGTGCAAAAATTTCATCTATTTTGTCCAAGGCTTCGGAATGACAATTAATATTCCAGAAAGTATAAGGACAGACCTTTTTAACACAATCAGGCCTGATTACCTAGAATAAAATATTAGTATTAATTTTCTTTATTCTTGGTGCATTTTTCCAGAACATTTTCTTAGTTTCCAAAGTTTTGAGTGTTTTGTCAATTATTCCAGGGTTACAAATTTAGAGTGAAAATCTTGTAAGCTATAGGAATATAATATTTTTTAGTTTTTCATTATTTTCTGTGATTAAATGAATCCTTCCTAGAAAATTTCATCATAAAAAGCCTGAAAGGACAGAGTAAGTTAACGGAATTTACGATTTCAATTGTCTTTGCTCATTAATTTTATTATTCATTGTTTTACTACAGAAAAGAAAAGATATCTCTATTGAATTCGAATAATTTCTAAAAGTCTTTATTGTCAAAGAAAGTTTATTTGAACAATGAATTTCCGCAAAGTTATGATGTATTCTTCAGAAAATTAATGACTGGGATACACCGTTGTGAAAATTTGACATAGCTCACCCAAAAATTTGCGTTAAAAATGCATACTACAAGGACGCTTTTTTTAGAATGTTAACCAGAACAAAAAGTCACGAGGGAAAATACAGGCGACGACCAATTAAGTGAGAAATTAGATAACAATAAAAATGTCTTCGTCACTAAATCCCAGGCTTTTTTTTGGCAGTGAAAATTTGGAAACTGAGCGACGATTTTTCATGAAACTAGGAAAAATTTGTGAAACTGAGAAATACAAAATTTTTAGATGACGGCCTTTTTTGTTCTGATCTTAAAACTCACGAACTTTGATCTTTTGGTGGAGAAAATGTACCAGAAATTGGAAAATTGGCACAATTTTATGCAACTTTAAGAATTTTTCACCAACACGCGATCAATTTTGAACATAAGAGATGAAAATTGTACAAGGCTAAAGCATCGCAATGTCTACTCGTTTACATGTTCAGGGATGGGAGTTTGACTAAATAGTCGTAAAATCCCGCTAGCGGGGCTCCCTCTGCCGACTATTCCCGCTTTTTTATTAGCAATTTCGCTAGCGGGGAAGAAAAGTTGCAGAGGGGCAAATTCCCTGCTATTTTGATGTAATTTGGGTTTCTAGTTTTTAATTTTTTCTGAAATATGTGAAAGTCAACAACAAAATCTACTTCTTCAATGTTTTACAACAATATGTTTTGATTTCTCAGTCACTTTAAAAGGGTCATTAAAGAGAGCATGAATGGCTTGACCCATACCTTGATTGAGTATCTTTCTTTCTCTCTTTACATTCAAATACACAGCAATGTTAACATGTTTGCTATTTTATAGATTGTACACAGCAGTGGATATCAGTTACTTGATTGATGTAGGAATGGAAAAAGTGGAAGAAAATTTTTTGAGAAACTTATCCTTTTTTGATATCGTCTACTTAGTTAAAAATCATCCACTATTGTATTTCTCCATTTGGACGATTTTTAACACCCAAAGGGTGCTCAGAGAATCACATATTCATGTAATTGCGTATTTCTCAGTTAAGAGAAAATTTCCAAAGACAGACGCCATGAGAGTGGAATGCAAATAATTACAAATGTTCAGAAAAATTTGGTGGTTCTTCTCCAACTGATAAAAAATTTCCCAAATCTGAGGAAATTTTTTGCGAAATGAGAAAATTGCGAAACTGAGAAATATGAGATTTTTTTGCCTCAAAATTGGAGAAAAACAACTTATGCTATTAAAAGCACTTTTTTGGGTACTGTAATTTTTTCTTACATACACTTTTATAAGCATAATAATTTTTCAGCAAAGCCTTCTTAAAATAAGCATATCATGCTTATTTTACCAAATAAAATTTGGAAAATGAAGGCTTCTGATGCTTATAAAAAGAGTATACGCAAAATTTTTGAAAAAGTAAGTAAATTTTGCCAAAAACAAAAAATTTTCAAAACTAAGAATTTTTTCTTTCAAAACTGAGCTCCAAAAACGCGAAACTGCTAAAAACAAAATTTTTAGGCCTATAATGGGTCTAAAATCATGTCAAAAGTGCTTGATGAAATTGATGGGATAATAACAAAATAAAAAATAAGTATAACTACAAACTTCATTAGCAAATAATTCTTGGGAAAATGCATCTTTTTGAGACATACTGATTTTTTAGAGAATGAAAGTAAAATGTTCTTGTCTAGATTTTATGAATGAAAATATAGTAATGTACAATTTCCTGAAAGGATTGTCAATTGATCAATTATATAAGCCCCGCTTTTTGGTCTCAAAATTAAGGAAAAATCCCGTTTTTTGCCTCAAAATGTTCCCCCGCTATAGAGGGGCATGGTCCACTCCCATCCCTGAATAAAAGATAAAGTTTTGGCACAAAGTGTGCTCAATGATTCATTTTCTTGCAAGCAAAATAGAGAGACATTGATAAAGACTTTGAATTTGTTTTGAATTGGGTATCTTTGAAAACGTCTTCTTATCAATTAGAAACCTACTTCCTCTACGCAGTTTTAATAATTGTTCGGTGATAAGAATTATTATAAGGAAATGATTCAGTGCGTATTCAAGCAATTTATCAGAGGAAGTGACTTTGTTTTGATTTGGCTAACATTAAATGGGGTGAAGCGGATCAATTTGATCATTAAAGAGTTATGAATAATTTTTTGTGCCCATTTGTTTCAAATTTACAATACGAAGATTCAAATTCAAATACCCCTTAAAGTAGTGTTTATGAAATCATTGAGGGAACGAAGTATGCTCTACTTCAATTTAATTGATGCCAATCTGAGGACTTCATTTTTTGTCAAAATTGAGTTGCATAAAAAATCAAATTTCACAGACTTCATGAATCCTACTGTATCTTTGCTTTCATTATATGCTGGAAATCCAAATAAGATATTCTTAAAAGTGTTGAATACGGACTACTGTACGTATCCTCAATATGCCCCTGCCGAAGGTAATTTTTTGCAGGATTGTATGTTGCAATTCAAAGACAACTATTATGTCAACTTATCAAGAAATTTGCTACTATCTCTGTCACAAAAATAGGTTTTCATGAAAGAAAGCAAATTATGCCAAATCTAATTTGAGACAGAAGAAATAATTTCCAGGTTATAACCTGATTTAAAATTGCATTTTGATTAATTTCAATTAAAGTTTCTGTGCATTTAAAAGTTGTCTAAAATACAGTATAGTAATTCAGACTACCTAATGTATCAATAAAGTATAATTTAAATATAAGGCCTATGATGCATTGTGATGACTGTATCGGTAGAATTAAAGAAAAGTTTTAGTTAAACTTTAAAAATCAGAACTATGGCAATTATTTATTCAGTGATTACACTTATTTTCTCTGTATCATTATTCTGTTTGCAACTTCTATCCGTTCATATTCAAAGTATCAAATTCATAAAACAAATGAGATAAAGAAAGTTTAATCATAAGTCAAATATTGCGGGTTTTTAATAATTTTTTATATTACATGTATTTATTATCAATTTGTTGGGAAAAATCAAAATTTTGATTGTTGTATAATTCTGTGATAAAATGTGGTTGGGAATGTGAGAATATTTAATTGTTTAGAGCTTCTTACTTTGTCATGTCTGTTAAGTAATCTGTCCAAATAATATGGTCAAATGGAGATAAAATAAGTCAAAGGTCCACTGCAGTGCTATTGGAGTTTACTTGGAAAAAATTAAGGACACTGATTTATCTTCTTTGAGCCAATCTTATTTGAACAGAGTAGAAAAGAAGTTGTATCCCCTTATAATAAAGAATTTATAAAAACAAATTTATTGAAATAAAACTGCATTAATTCTATTTTTTCATCAGTTTATTTTCTTATATTTTTATTCACTTCACATACATTGGTATCAAAATTCTTGATGCAACAAGAAAATCTCAAAAAATTTAATCAGTTTTGTGTTTTATTTGTTCATCATCATTTTTGCTTTTTGTTTACATCTTTCTTCTTATCTAGAATATTGTTATTATTAAATACTTTTTTAGAATGGCTCATTAACAGTTAATTGAAAGTTTCCTTCTCTTAAAAAATAAAAAAAAATATAATTTTTGGTTTTACATTTGAAATTGCAGAATTTTTAATATCAATTTTTTATCTTCAAAAATCAGTGCCGAGATTGTTACAGTAACAAGGGAGCAAGTACTCTCCGCTTATCATTGTTTATTATTTACATTTGCTATTTACTCAAAGATTATACTTACAAAGCAGCTTTAAAAGATTAAGATTAGACATTTTCAATAGAAAGAAAGTGTATAACGGTTGACAGAGAGAAAAGATAGATAGGTAAAAGATTATTTTGCTCTTATTTATTCTAAATGTCAATACCTAATGTGGATTGCTTTCTTATCATTCATCAAATACAACAGATCTATCTGTGTGGTTGTGTGATCTCTCTTTATTTGAATGCTTCAAAGTTATCAGAGCCATTCAAATAAAGTCATATCACTAAACCTCCTTAATGACCTATTGCCCTCTTTTACCCACTGTGCTTCTTTTCTTATCTTTAGAAATGAGTGATAAAACCTCAAATTTACATTAGATAACTCATTTTATTTGAGGTAAATAGATAGAGTCAGTACAGTGTGTACTGATGAAAGACTATCCTTTATTAAAAAATAATAAATAAAAATGTACAATGAAGTTCAAAGCAAGAAAATTAAGGGATTTTTTTACTGTACAAAAATTTTGAGATGGAAATTTAAATACAAAAGAATTTAAAACTAATTTTTGATACTTTAAAAGTGTTCCTATTTTTAAAACACATTGCTACAATGTATTTAAACATTTGAAGCACACTGTTACAAGTATGTAAACAGATAAAAAAATTCTTCATGCACAATAGAAGTAAAACGAAAATTGTTTTAATATTCACAGCTGTACAAAATTTGAAAATAAATATGTTAAAAGTGGTAATGCCCAGTAATTGCACATGATTCTAAGATCATACTCCTTGGCCCTGAGTTTTGAAGACAAAAATGAGATACGTATGAAACAAAAATAATTTAGAAATTCTCAAAATTGCCAAAAATGTATTATCAAGACTTTCAGGATTGTAAATCACCCTTTAAAAATTCTTGAAAATAAATCAAATGATGATGCTATACTACATAAGAGAAGGAAAATTACATTATTACTTAAAATAGAGACATTAGTGATAACTAGATGAATATTATTTCTTATGTCATAAATTTGTGTGGAAAGTTCTTTTTGATAAAATTTCGACAAGATCCGAATCATGTTTTGAAAATAATTTTTGTAGTAAAAAAACTAGAAACAAATAGAATTGAAGTAAAACTGTAGTCACTTTTCACACAAAAATATGACTTGTTCTGTTGAATAATATAATGTAGAAAATAAGTATTTATTCTTCATAGATGTATTATCAGAAAAGGCCTCTAAATTTTCATCTGTAATAATGCCTTGAACTTGATTCACTAAATATTTTTTTATTTCTTTTTATATTTATGTTTGTTTCTCAAAGGGGTCATTATGAGGAAAAGCTAAAATGAGAAATATGGTCACTATTTTTGGTAAAAGTGATCACTATCTTTCAGCATCAGAGAAATTGGATACATGGATAAAATAATCATGGGAAACATATTTTCCCAAATTATTTTGTGCCTGTCTTGTAATTCCTCTGATTCAAAATATAGTGACCAATTTTACCAGAAATAATGATCGCTTTTCTAATATTTTGCTTGTCCTCACAATGACCTCACAGAGTATAATCTGTTTTGGATAAGTTTATTCTTCTTCTTGTTCTTCTTTAACTGGACTTACTTTGATTATGTCTCCTACTTAACTGGTATTTGTTAATCTTCATATAAAAATTACTTTTTACACTATGATTGTGTCATAATTTGTTTGTAAAAAATTGGATAGTTTATCATATTATTTTGAAATATTTACATCTTTTTTCCTCTGAACAGGCTCTGAATGTATGATAGGAAATGTATAAGTTTTCTTCACATGATTTGTTTTTGCATAAAAATAAATACTAACTTCACTCTGTCAGGGTCTTATACTAAACATTAATAACTCATTCTATTAAGAGGTTCTGAAAACTGAGAGGGAAAATTACATGCTTTGTTCATTTTTACATTGGTGTTTACAGTTTATACATTCGATGGTTTTTAAAGCCTTAATAAACATAATTTAATAACATAATAAAGTTTTGAGATCTGTGAAAGTTGTTTACAAACTTTTTTACAGAGACACATTTTCTAGGAGAAGAGTCTCATTTTATACTAAGGGGCTTTGGAAAATTGCTGAAAATTTTACAAATATAGTAAGGTGTTTCTGAAGATTGTTAATTTTTACATGCTACAGGGTTTAGTGTTTACAATTCATAGTCCTCATGGTTTACAGCCTTTTTTCTTATCTGAGTTGATCTGTACATAAATTTTCAAACAGGAAGCACAAGAAATTTGCCAAAGGAATAATGAAGCAAATTTCAAGTTTTTGCATGTTTGATTAAAAAATAATTAATTATTCAAATAATTACATCCATGTTAAAAAAGAATAAAAAGAAAAAATATTACAAAACGCATAAGTTACATACAAATTAGTGGTTGATTCTAAACTTTTGTTTATCTCATTACATAATTAGATAAATTATGATTACAATTTATCAAAGAGGTCATTATGAGGAAAAACAATAAAAAATAAAATGAATTAATTTTTTGGTAAAATTTATCATTATTTTTGCTTCAGACAAATTATAATATAAGACCGACATACAAAAATGTGGAAAAATAAGATGTTTCCCCTTTTTATTCTATGCATGTATCAAATTCCTCTGATACAAAAACATATTGATCACTATTATCACAAAACTGATGATTTTTCTTATAATGACCTCCTTGAGTTTAGACCATAAAAGAAAATTTGCTAGGTTATGTTTCAAAATTCTGATAAAAAACTTAATCAAAAGAGACTTTTTTGTAATTTTTCAGCTTTGCATAATTTGTAATAAATTCTTAATTTCTTATTTCTTATTATGTAATGGGACAAAGTATCAGTTAGAAAAGAGATATTCTAATAACTGCTAGATATAATACAAAATGTCTAATTAACAGGATGTTCCTAAAATAAGGATATTCTTTAACCTCTATTGTAGGAACATCCTGTACTGAGAATACAAATGTTTAGTTATTTTGCGGAAAACCATGTCAAAACACTAAGTTTATTTTGACATATTTTTTCACACTGGTAGCACAAGAATCCACAATCATTGAATTACATTAATTTATATAATAATTGAAATTATCTTACTACATCAAAATTTTACTCAAGTATTTTAATACAGATGCAAACTAGGAATGAGGTGATAACTCAAGATTGTTACATCAATAAATTTTCAATTTTGCTTCAGATATCTAAAGAGAAATGTATTTTTCAAAACCAGTGCTAACTTGATTTGAGGGATGATTTGCCTAGTTCAACTGGAAAGAGTAGTAGACAATAACTGAAATTATTTTACATAATTTGATATAATTCTATAGTCGATTCAGTACTCTCTAACCAAATTATCAATATTGAAACTGAAATACTAAAACTACTACAGTGGTATGGTGCATCTTTTCAAAATTTCTCCTTTCATAATCTTAAATAGCTCGAGTCCTTATAAATATGATGGTAAGAGACAACCTAATTTGAAGCATTAAATACTGAAAAAATAAATCTTGAGATTACCTTGTTTTTGAGCTTTATTGAAATATTTCTTCCCATCATTTATATAATGCTTACAACTATTAAATAAAATTGAAAAATTAATCAAATTGAATTAATTTACTTTAATTGAATTAGATTACTTTCAATAAAGTTAAGTAAAGCGAAATTATGAGAAAGTGCCCAATTGATGATCATGGAAAAATTAAGTTGATAATTCAATATAATAATTATTCATAGATAAAATGAGAGCAAGTTTCAAAGACATAAGGCTTTTGGTACCTATTGTTATTTTAAACCAAAGACAAGAAAAAGGTTTTAATTTTGAAAAGTGGATCTTAAATTTTAAAGAATGTTGAAAGAAAAAGTAAAGCAACAGTAATGACAGGAAATTGAGTATAGGTTCTTTTAATTGAAGTGGTGTATCAACTTAACTTTGAGATAAATTCTACTACTACAAAACTAATTTCTAAAGGTCAATTTTAAAAATCATGAGATTAAATTTCTAATTACAGATTTTGTAATTGCTTCCAACTTTTATCATTCTTTTCAGAAGTGTCTGATGACAACCAAAACTTCTTTGAGTAAGTCTTTGTAAGCATTCATTCATTGCCTTAAAAACCAAAGAAAATTTTAATCATTGAGAAGAAGTAAAAAAAGCCTGAGCAGCTTAAAGGCACACTGAACCAAACTTAATTGGGTTTTCATTTATTTTAATCTCAGCTTGCCTTTAAAGGTGGGTGTGTAGTCCAATTAAATGCTTCATGGGGACCATGAAACAAAGTTCAATAAGATCACTTTTGATCTTTCTTTACAATTTACATTTGTGAAATCTAAAAATATTTTCAGTAGTATAGTCAATGGATTTGCTATGATTAAACCACTGAAATTCCTTGGAGATTACACATTCTATCTTTCTTAAAGGAACACTTACCTTCCAAGTATTTACATCAATTTCAATCTTATTCTAAATCTCATTTTTGTTTCAGATCTAATTTTTTGAAAATTTTCTTTTTCTTTGTGAAGAAGCCAGAAAATATCAACCACAAATTCTGAAATTCAAACTGGCTTCAGGAAACAATTTTTGAAGAACTCTTTTGCTAATTTTCTACATTTAACTTGGGTAAGTGTCCCTTTAATTTGGATTTCATGGGGTGTAGTCAAGTCAGTCAATTTTGTGTACGTAATGATTCAAAATATGTGGCTCTGACAATGAATTCGACAAAAGCTAGAAGAGAAGAGAGGAGCAGAATCCGTAAATATCTCTTGCATCCTGAAAGCTGTAATAATGTATTATACCATTTTGGAATCACAAAGAATAAAGGATTCTAAAATGTTATCATACATGTCTCCATCTTCAAGGATGCAGGAGATATTTGCGGATTCTGTTCCTCTCTTCTCTTCTAGCTTTTACGGAATTCATTGTCAATCTCACATATGTTTGGGATGAAATAGAAGTAGGGACTCTCTGATATGCATACATCATACTTCTCTTTATCAGTCCTATAAATGGTCACAAGCAAATGAAGTTTTACAATTCATTTACTTCCTACTAATTACTAAATATATAACTTAGTCTCATACATAGACCATACATAGCAGTCCAATACATTATTTATGAGGTCTTGATACAAATTATTCATTGAGTCAGTTGACGATGGTATTTTTTAAGAATTTTATTTTGATATTTCCAGAGAATTAATCAACTGATTTTCTTCTTTTTATGTGGTGGAAATTTTGGAATGTGATAAACATTTTTGGTAAATGTATTTAATTAAATTCAATTAATTGATATTTTGATACTCATTGCACTTTTTGTGGAATATTTTTTAATTACATATTGATTGATTGTTCAGTTAACAGTACGTGCAAAATCATTTTTTTGTATTAAATAATGGTAATTGGGCAACCAAGTTGATGAGTCTTTTTCATGAGTTTTGTGGTGATAATCATTTGTATGTCTAGTGCACTTGATCACAATTTTTCAAATTCTAGTCAAAAGTTGAGTTTTTGTCACTTTGAAAAAATCTGAGAAAACTAGGCTGTACAGTTATCACAGCACTTTAACTGTACAAAATTTTGGATTTTTGGTGAACGTTTTACAACAGTAGTCTTTTAGTTTTTAGCGCACGCCCTACTTGATAAAGTCTTGTCAAAATGAGACAGAATCATTTTACGCCAAAACAAGTCAAGTCCTTTGGAGAGATAATCAATGAACATTTAGGAATATTTTTGGCAACATGATCAAATCCTCTCTTTACAGGAGAGTGAAATGCGATTTTTCTTATTGTATTAATGCACACTTTTTTGGCGGGTAAATAGTAACTGTTCTGGGTGATTATTCGTTGTTGATGAATAAGTGAATAGGCGAAAGCAACAAAATGCTTTTTTAACTTCTGATGGTAGTTACGGATTGTAGAATTTTTCAGGTAAATTATCGGGTGATTATGTAGACCCTGAAAAAAATTAGTGAAATTTAGAATATATTTCGTGATTGAACAAAGATCTTGGTATAAAAGTTTTTTAGCAAAAATTTTTTAATTACATGGGGTATCAATGAACTTTTGAAGTTAAATTTGTTGAATTTACCAAATTTTGACAAACTATTGAAAAATATATAGATGGCCAGTAAAAGTTCCTTTGTTGCACAATGTAAATGATTTGGCGCACCCAGAAATATTTTTATAGAAACTTATCATGTGCAGATGTACACTGTCCTGTCCTTTTCGTTTGAAGAACCTTGGTAAGAACTAAGATGTGGCACACTAAAGAGAAGTGAACATTACCAAATTAATTGACTTGAGTGTCAAATTTTGGGATGAGACATTTCAAATTTCAATTTTTATAAGTGTTAAATGTTTTCGTATGGAAGTTTCAAGAAGCAAAAGCATTTTCGAATTAATATGAGGCGTCCCAAGGAGTTTTTCAAATTAAAAAATTTGTGCAATTTTGAGAAAACGGCATTTGAAGTTATAATTATGTAGTAATTTTCTTAAAATTGCCATATTAAAAGTTAAATTGCGCTTTCAGGAAAAGAGATAATTGAGCAATTCTTTCTTTTTCTTTCCCTGACGAGAGATTGAATAAAATTGTGCCAAGGAAATTGTAGACCCTTAAAATTGAAAATTATCGAATTATTTGAAAAACACCTTGGAGCGGCTAATATTTCAGGCTTTTTTTCACCGATTTGCAGTTTAATTAAATAACGACAAATCTTGTATAAATTGAGTTTTTGCGTTTTTGGAAAATTTGGTCATATTTTGCAAATTTTACTACATAATAAATTTTCGAATTGTTTTTTTTGAGTTTTTAAGGAAAAAGTTGAGTGTTGACCCCTTTTTTTGAAACAGCTTTATTCAGAAATTTAATCTGACATCTCATACATTTGTATATTAGAGTGATCCAGCTGCTTCAGGGTAAACATTTCATGATCGATGTTATTATCATGAAATGGCAACCTTTGTAGCTTATATTACATGAAATTATTCACAATAATGTCATACTGAATATGAATAGAATACATATTATGACCAGAGGATCTTTTTGTTTTATTGTGATTGATGCGGCGGGCTTTAGCTAAATTTCAATTACCCAATTTTGGCCTGAGTTTCTCAGGCTTTTGTGAAAAAACCCTGCATTTTCATCAGTGATATTCTCCAGACTCACCAGGCGGTCCAATTGGTCCTAATTCTGTGTTATTCTTTAGAAAATACTTTTCTAATTTGGCCAAGATGTGTTTGCCGTAAGTGTACTTCCTGAGGGTGGAGCAGTGAGGGCGGATCTTGTGCATGAGGATCTTCCTCTGAGGCGCCTCGGCTACGTCGATCATCTTCTGGACCACGTAATTGGCGTACTGGTCCTTCATCATGATTTGGAGCGGACATTGGCCCGGTTGCACAACGGTGCTGGAACAGGAGAAGTACAAATTTGAAATTTCTAAAATCAGCGTTTGGACATTTTGGGCAAAATTGTAATTTCAATTATTTTTACAGTTTGGTGCAGATAAAATTCAGAATGAATACTGAATATTTCACTTAAAATTTAAAATTACTTCTCAAAATAATGAAAAGTCATGAGAATAGCCATATGAGGTGTCCCATCGGAATTTTGAAATTATTCAAGAATTTGTGAGTTTTGGGGCCTACAATTTTCAATTTTAGTTAAAATGTGTCTTTCACGTGCAAAAAAGAATTACTCAATTATCTCTTTTCCTCTATGCGGAAATTGAGATTCAATGTAGCATTTTCAATGAAATTAGTACATAACGAAAAACTTAAAATGCAGTTTTCTCAAAATTGCACAAAGTATTTATTTTCAAAAGTCCGATGGGACAGCTCATATTTCATTTGCAAAATCCGGTAGATTTTTCAAAATTGCAATGTTAAGACATTTGCGGGTGTGTCAACTTGAACTTCAGAGTTATCAGCTGAGAAAGTCTTGAAAATCAGTATTCATTACATAAATTTTTAACAAACACCCGGTAAAGTAAAATAAAAGTTCAATTTTATCATTCCAAATTTAGGAAACTCCTAAAAAATAAAGAAATATGGCATGAACGCATAAATCTCATGTACATTATAGGCTGCCAACGACTTAGGTAGGCTAATTGCAAAGGTGTAATTTCCTGGAAAATTATTTGTTTGAATTTGGCGCT
>JAOWAT010000006.1:4382-14905 GCA_028571025.1 Longipedia americana | reverse complement strand
AAATTTTCTATTTTCTCCTTTTTCTCAAAACAGCTTTTTCATAGATCCGTCCGATATGATTTTTGCTCCCCATATGCTTTGATTTTACCAGCCATTTTATTTTAGAATACTTGCACTTCCTGCCTGCAATGAGAAGTTATTGTTCTTTCTTATGTTATCACCAAAAGATTTTGCAAATTGTGAACAGATATTTTACAAAATATCCTTTTCTGAGCACTGTGTGAATATTTATTTACAAAACTTGAAAAGATTATCTCAGCTGTATACCCTACAGGATTCTATTTTTGGAAAATTAAATCCTGACCATCACCTGATTAATGCAGAGAAATGTGCAAAATTCAAAAATGGAATAATCATGAAAACAAAGAAATAGTTAAAAGAAAAAAAAGAAAAAGTTCACTTATGGATATAACCTAATTGGACCAACTAAATCTATCATCAAAATAATGTGTAAACAAAAGGATAATAAACATAAAATTCTAGAAATAACTTAATTAAAATGTAAAGAAATTATTCTAATTATCTGAAAAGCACTTCTAGAAATAAGTGATTAATCAAAAAGATTTGACTATATGTTGATTAGAATAAATTGTAATCTATCATCTTAATTACAAAGTTTCAATTAGGAAATTTCTAAACAATCTAATCATTTAAGACAGACTGTTATCTATGAAAAAGTAGCAGAGTGGTAGCTGCATATGAAAATGATGTAAAAAATTAGAGAATAAGTAAGAACTTCATGAATAAGATGATATGATATGTATTCATTCTGAATGGACTATAGATTTTGTTTTAGGTAAATAAAATTATGACTAGACTAGGGAAACATAAAAACAGGATAAGAAATTTTACAGAATTTGAAATGAAATTTGCTCTACATGAGAATATATATGGAGGACGGGTAGTGATTTAATGACAAAAGGTTTTTAAAGGTTGGAGGGAATAAGTATGCAAAAAATATAATAAGAACTAAAAGGCAAAATTGTGAAATGAAATGAAACAGAATCAAATGAAAAGTGCCCCTACATAATGTTGATACACCTAAAAAATTTAAAATGCAAAACATTATGTAACTTTATCCTTCTAATGAATATGTTCTGGAGTTAAATTGGAAAAATGCTTATCTTGACATAATTAATTTTTTAAGTTGGGAAACTTTGCAAAATAATTGATTGGCATCAAAATGAAAGAGTATCAAAATGTTCGAAAAATAATAATTTTAAGCAATTTGCCAAAGGTGCTGAGCAAATCTTGGTAATTTAATGAAAATAAAAAAATAAAGCCATAACCTTTGAAAAATGATAACTTTAAGCAATTTGTCAAAGGTCTGAGCAAATCTGGGTAATTTAATGAAAGTAAAAAAGCCTTTACCTGCCAAATGAAAGTTTTCAGAACACATTCAGAAGAGGAAAATTTTGCAGTTGCAGTGTTAGATTCCAGGATTCAAATCTACTTTTCATTAAGACTCCATCCCCAAGACCCCGTCCTCACACTGATTAAATGCCTACTCCTTATTGCAATGAAAAATATTAAAAGTAAAGTGCATGGCTTAAAAAATTAAGTGCCATATATAAAGATGCAATAATGTTTATATTGTTTATATTGGAAAGAACAGTTAAGAATCTATTTTCTTCATGAAAAATATGTTGAAAAGCATTTTAAAGCAAAAATTGTAGAAAAGCAAATTTAAAGCAGATTTTTGCTTACAATTTCTATTATTGGAGTAAGGAGAGAAAGGATGGAGAGGAATGTTTCTTTTCAAGCAGTTTTGGAGTGATGAGTTTGACTTCAGTGAAACTTATGTTGTCATGGCTAAGGATGTTGTAATATAATGTATTTTAATGGTTTTCAAAAATGAATTAGTTCATAATTCAACTTGTCTTCATAATGCAGTTGTAAAGCCAATATCTTCTTTGTAAATTAAGAATGGACTTTATATTTTTGTCTTTATAAAAGTAAAAGATTTAGTCAGAAAATAAATAGGCTTTTTGAAAAATTGTTATTACATTTATTAGCATTTGTTTTTTGGGAAATATCTTACTTTCAGTAAAAAATAGGATACATAAAAAATGAAAAATCCTTCCATTAATTCAAATGTGCTTTATGCTGAGTTTACAAATGATTTTTAGAAATATTTGATCTAGTTGTGTTTATGAATATCATGCTTTATGAAGTGTGTAATTAAAAAGAAATATGAAGAAAGATAGGCTAAATTTTATGATTTCGCAATCCTATATGAATCCTGGTCTATCTTTAACAAACTTTTTATGTATAGATTAAGCTAATAATAAAGATTTCATCACTATTTGTGTATCCTCTAAGGACTTTTCCTACTTTTAATTTTCATAAGTCTTTGGAGATTGTATCTTTAATCATGATTTTAAGGAATTAAAAAAATCTAAAAAAAAATCTGTATCAAATGTGCAGATGAATGATTTGCATCTCTTATGACTTAGGCCGTGTTGCCGAGAATTTGTTCGGTCTACCGAACTTGTTCGGACCACCGAACTTATGTAGTAAATGTTCGGACTGTACCGAACATGTTTGGTTTAAGCCGAACATTTTATTACATAAGTTCGGCAGGTCGAACAAGTTCGGTAGACCGAACAAACTCTCGGCAACACGGCCTTAATGAAGTGGTATATTAGTACATTAGAGTGATGCAGAAAACACAATAAATGAATTTCATATTCATTTTACATTTTGGACAACCATGAGTTGACACTGAGAAAGGGAATCTTATGCTTTCATGTAAAAAACATCTAACATACTCATACTTCAATAGTTATGATAAAACCAAAGATTTTTTCAGGATTCATACATTTATTGCAAATCATAAAATTCATTTGCATTAGAAACCAAGATCAAAATTAAAAATTCTTAAAGGTTATAAAATAATGTGATCAATTATTCTGTATTCTAAGAATATAAAATAATAGTAAATCTTCTTCCTTGCAAAGCATTGTAACAAATTTTATGAAATAATCTTTATGTTACTTTACAATGCATTTATGATCTTTCAATACTGTACAATGTGTGATTAGTCATTTGAAATAATTATGTATGTACAGAATTTTGTTGCAAAGAGGACTTAATTCTGAACAATTTTAAACTTTAAAAGCTGTGCAAGTTTTCTTTCCACAGAGAAAACATTGTTCTGCAGTGAGGCAATATAATATAAAAATAGAAAAATCAATATATAAAATCATCTGGTCCAAGGTATATTATAATCATAAAGATAATAACTTAGCCATGCCAAGAATTTAAATGAGGAAAATTAACCACTGATGGGATTTTATCCAAAGAATGTCCTATTATGACTTGGCATGTTTCAGAACTTTGGTAATCAAAATTGATGCATTGAATGATAAAGATAGGTAAGAATAGTTTTTAATGGCTTTGTTACTTTAGACAAAATATGGCTGATGCAGTATCGCTGATAATATATCGATGATATCTTTTAAAAAAGATTTGGTCAGTTTCATTTTACCAAGTCTATGCATCAGTTTTAAAAGCCAAATCATAGATATTTTTCATTTGGTGCGTTGGATAATTTGCAAAGGAAAATTTTTCATAAATTAGTGCATAAATTTTCCTCTAATTTGTGATTGGTTTTCGGAATGGAAAAGATGGGTTTCAAAGGAATGAGTAAAGAACAAATAGCACTTAAACCATGCACTTTGTATGAGAGTAGTAACATATCTATCAAGGAAATGTTGTCAATGGTTTTAAACAGAATGTTATACAAGGAGAAACTGTACATTTAGAGCTTAAAAGCAGGAGAGTTTATATTGATGTTGTGTTTCAGCAGTTTATGTTGCATAATTAAACATTGAATTCTAATTTTCACTAACATCTTAGTGTTATTGATTATCCAAGGCTACATTGTTTATTAAATATCTGGAATAAAATCCTTAGGAATTAAAAAATCTTTGAAAAGTTTTTATTCAAAATTGATTAAAATGAAAAATTTGAATTGCAATCTCATAGAAAGTATGGTTTAAGTACAGTGAGTGGAGCTGTGGCATATTTCATGAAACATTTTGGACTTTTGCTAATATTTTACAACTTTGTCCCATTGAAATTGGCCAAACACAGGAACATTGAAAATCACCTTATTTTACATCAAATTTTCTCCAACTTCCCAACAAGTAACGTAAAAACTGATAAATGATTCAAAGACTGGAAAATCTCTAGTCTTCAAAAATGCCCTTTTTTCTGTTATATCTCTCTCCAACTGAGAGAAAACTTAGGATGAAAGTAAGTGAATTTTATAGTTTCCGTGTTTGGCCAATTTCAATGGGACGGAGTAGTAGTACTTTGAAGGGAGAATACAAACCCCAGTTATAAATTTAGCGATAAGTTGTAAAACAAAACAAGACTGTTTTGTTATGTAATGCAAAGATTTTTGTTTCTAAACTTGTTTCTATTGTGAGGGTGACAATTATGATAAAAGAAAGACAATTGAAAACAATGACAAGGATAACAATACTGACAAAAGATGTGAATTTCAGCATGGTGTTTCATAAAATCCATAATCTATTCTGATCAGAGTTATTACAGTAGACTTTGACCTCAAGATTCCAGTATTTTAAAATGTATACTTTTTGACCAACCTACAAAACCCTGTTATAAATTTAGTAATATTTTCATTGTGTATTACAACATAGTAGATGTTCTGATAAATTTGTGAAATTAAAAATTGGAATCAAAAATTGAATGAGTTTGAAATTCACATTACCATTAAATCATTGAAGTTATTTTTTGATTGTATATGGTTTTCAAACCAAAATCTTTCCTATGATCAAATTTGAAATGATGAACCCATGTGTACTAAAAATGGCAAAATCTGTTTTAAGAATATTCTTGGAATCATTGTGCCAAAATCTAATCATTAACTAGACACAGGATGAATTAGGGATTTGGAAAAACACCTTATTTATATAAGTAAAGGTGATGACATTTATTTGTGGACCAATTATGTGATCCATTGACAGTGATTGTGATTCTATTGCTTTGTATTACACATAATTTTGTATGATTACATTTTGTCATTAATTAATTGGCTGCCTTTCAAACAGAAATTTCTTTTTATAGTCATTAGTTGATTAGCTTTTTTATTAACCAGCACCAAGTTTAGCTTGTACAAAGAAGCCCCACTTTTATGTTCCCTTTAGTTACCAAGTTATCGATAGCCATTGTAAACAACAGAAAAGAAAGAAATTAGTTTTTAAGAGTTTTGATGAGAGTAAGAAGAAGACAGATTTCAATTTTTATAGTATCAATGATAAAAATTACCATCAAATCTCTTGTATGTTGTTGGTTATACTTATGTGATAATATTAATTTGCTATCTTAATTACAACACATAATTTTACACTGCTTTTTTAAAAAATGTTATAGACTTGCTGCATTTATATATCGTTACTGCTGCCTCTGCCCCATTGTGCTATTAATATTTCCATTGTGTAGATAGATAATGTGGACACCGTGAGAAATAGTTTTATTGGAAATATGCCTGATTGCTTTTTATTAAGTAAATAATTTGCGATAAGTGATTTGCATTTTTGTGAAGTTTGCTGCTTTCTTTACTCACCTAAAGTACCAGGCATATATGGGCAGCATTGGACATGATTGAAATTTTGTGATTGCATTTCTTCTTGGTCAGTTTCCCTGTGATAGAAGTAGTTGAAGTTGGAAACAATGACAGGGACCGGTAGTGCAATGGTCAGCACGCCGGCAATGGCACACAAGGACCCTACTATTTTTCCCCACACACCTACTGGCCTGCAGTGTTTGAGAATCAACATTAAGTTTGATTGATTCATTGATTTGATTTGATTTGATTGGTTGATTGATTGAGCGAACAATCAAGTTTTCAGTCACATTCATGGTTCATTTGTGATTCAATCATTAATTTGGTATCAGTAGTAGTAGTAGTGGTGGTAGTAGCAGAAGGATGAGGATGATATTCAATTTCAGAGGAAAAATAGAAAAAAGAAAAAGAAAATAGCAATTAGTTAAAATAATGAAGCAAAATTTGAGGAGATCAAAATCTTCAAATGCTATTGTAGATACTTTCAATACAGTTCATTTATTTGAAAATTCCGTACCAGTGCCATATATTTTACAGTGCAAAACTAATGGAACATTATATTTTACTTTTTGAGTGGACTATTAGGGTAGAAAAACCAATCTTATGTTTTAATTTGTAAGTCAAACAATTGAGGTCAAATTGATGCATTTGATTAGACCATATTGAAATACATTTTCAAAGGAATTTTAATGATATAGTACATGCAGTTATCTATAATACAAAATTTTAATAAAGTATTACTAAAGACAAGCTACAGTATAAACTACACTCCCTGAAAAGCGCTTTGAACTGTTATTGACATTGCAATAGATTTGAGATTTCTCCTCAAGGATTTACCTGATTTATACGATATCCATCTAATTTGTCAATTGAACCATTTCATGTCATATGGAGAATGTATTCTTTGATGAATTAAAGTACTGCAGTTTTTGCCTCTACAATTACAGCATTGCACATTTTAGTCACATAAAAATGTCAACGCAATGAAATTTAATATACCTTATGAAATACTTAAAAGACACTAAATACAATTACATTTTCTCCATTATACATAAACTATTCAACTGAAAGATTTCATTAAAAAAATCATTGAAATGTTCCGCAAGTAAGATATTCTCATTCTGTTAAGTTATGGTGCACATCAATGGGAAATGATTGACATGATCAACTCAATATTTTACCAAAATGTTTATCAATATAGAAAATTGGTTCATTAAGAAAATCTTGATAAAGGTTGAAGTCATATTGAGAAAGAAGAACTTAGCACAATTGTGAATGTAAGAAAGTGAGGAACCAGTAATTACAAATTCCCTGCATAAAGCTATGAAGAGTTGATCATGCTTAAACACTGTCTGGTGAAAAATTAAAAAAAAACATTGAATAAAAACATTACGTCATATCTCCATATCCAACAGTCGTCATAGTGACAACTGCCCACCAGAAACCATCGGGAATGGACTTGAAATGTGAATGCGGAGATCCAGCCTCCGCAAAATAGACAGTACTTGAAAACAAAACCACACCTAAAGGAGAACAAGGAGAAAAGAGAGAAGAAAACAATAATAAAATAAAAAACAAACAATCACATACAATTAAGTAGCCACCACATAATAATCACTATACAAGGTGTTACAGAAACATTCACAATATCATAAAATAGATAACGGCTCTGTTACGCTAAACAAATTATCACCAATCATAATTATCAATGATGATTAATTACACTTAAATATCAATGATAAATTATCATCAACAAAATATCGCTAATAAAACTTATTGTCAATAACAATTATTGGTAACAATTTATTCGGTGTAACAGGACCATAAAACATTTCACTTTTCTGATGCACCTTGTATCAATGGGGTAGAGATATGTAAAACAAGAAATAGGAAGAAAGTATCCCTTTCCCGAAGAAGCACAGGCATGATAGCTTTGTAACTGATAACACCATAGCAAAAAAGGTAAAACTTTTTGGAGGTTTAAATCATTATACCTTATCAATACAATAGTTAGAACATAACATAGCAATATAATGGAAGAATAAATTCATAGATGTCAAAATTTATGAATAATCTAGACATACTAGGAATTCTCCTTTAGGTTTTTCATGGAACCTTATAACCCAATATCTCACACATCAATGATGTAGTGAACAGGAAACACATTTTCCTGAATTCTTGGTAAAAGTCATATCAATTTTTACATGTTACTTAACATTTGAACTTGAATGCATTACATTGATGAGGTCTTATATGTACCATGAAATTCAGGCAATACTGTTGAAATTAAACATGATTACTACTCCGTCCCATTGAAATTGGCCAAATGGATATGAATCAGGTGTCCCATTGAAATTGGCCAAACGGGTATGAATCAGGTGTCCCATTGAAATTGGCCAAACGGAAATTATAATTGAAGTGTCTCATAGAAATTGGCCAAATGGAAATATATTCTGTTTGGCCAATTTCAATGGGACACCTGATATTATATCTTCTGTTTGGACAATTTCAATGAGACACTTGATTCATATCTGTTTGGCCAATTGAAATGGGACACTAAAATCTATCTTTTCCATTTGGCCAATTTCAATGGGACGGAGTAGTACAATCTTCACAAAATTGACTCTGATCATCCCATTTCAGTCACCTTATAAAAGAAAAACAGTCAAAGATAGATTTAAATTTTGCATTGTCCATTTTTATTCGCACAATGATTCTAAAAATATTGGTGGAATCCACCATGCAATTACATAGCATGAATACACAATAGGTAAAATGCAAAAAATGCAAGAATTTCAAACTTTGAGGCCTTGGTTCTAAGGCCATGTAAGAGCAAAATTCTCCCAAAATTTCAAATTTTCTGAGGCACAACATTCAACTTTCAGATTTTAGCCACAAAATTTCTTCCATGTAATTCTAGGCCTTCCAATACTATCAAAGGTTGTCTACAGTCAAATTGAAAATGAGTCCAGACCACCTTTGATGGTATTCGAAGGCCTAGAATTACATGGTCAAAATTTTAGGGCTAAAACCTGAAAGTTGAATGTTATGCCTGCAAAAATTTGAAATTTTGGAGAATTTTGCTCATACATAGCCTAAGAACCAAGGCCTTAAAGTTTGAAAATCTTGCAATTTTTGCATTTCTCCATGAAGCAGAAATATAAATAAGACCTATTGTGATAAGAGTCAGTTTTTCATTGAGTCAAAATAAATGTTTGGTAATTTCAAAGTCGAGTTTGTAAGAGAAATTGGACTATAAACTTTGTTGAGAACTACCCCTTCTGTTATGAAATTACAACACACAGCATATCAATCTCTTTAACAAAGAATGGTATATTTTGTTCTTGACAGTCACAGACAGCAATATGAAGTTGACTGTTGTGTTAACCGCTGTCTAAGTAGAGAAGCTAATGTGTATAAAATTAAATTGATTCAAATAACAAATACAAAGTTTATGTTGCAACTTTTCCTCTCATCTAAAATAATATTTTTAAGCAATAAACCAAAGAAGCAATAACACAAAAGAATTACAGGCTAAATATTCTATTTGTAAATTAATTTTACCCTTAATTCTTTGAATATTTAGAACACTTTGTCTTCACAGACCTACAGAAAATAATGTAAACCTTTTGCCATTCATTAGGATTTCATTTTACGCAGATAGTAGAATGTATTTAGGAGGTTCAGAGCATGAGTTTATATCCATAGTTAATGTTCATTAATTCTATAGAGCAGTCAAATATTTATGTCAAATACATCTTTGACTGTATATTTGAGCCTATTTTTATTTGTCAACAATAGAGCCTGTCATTGTCAGTATAAAGTACAGTCAAAGACTGATATAGTGTCACGACGGATATAGCACCAGTACGGATATAGCGACGTCATGATGGATACAGCGATGTTGCTATATCCGTCATTATGTTGTAAATTTGAATTTGGCGCTATATCCATCTTGGCCCTAAAAATGACATGACACTTTATCCGTCTTCTACTGTACTAATAAGGGAAATGATGAGAATCAATTTTTCAATGAAATTAATTATGATTTCATTTTTTGGGGGTAGATCAAGTCGGGTAGCTCCACAGTCCATTTTTATAGCTTTGCAATCCACATTGAACAAGGATTATGTTTGAGAGACACAAACAAATTCAACCATTTCTTTTTATGTAGAGGAAGGTCCATTTGTTTCAGTCTTTCATAAATAAAAAAAGTGGGCAAAGAAAGAGTAACATTTATGCATATTTGTCTCACCATTCTTATCATAAATGGTGCAAAACTGGAATCATGTAGTTTCCTGCAAAACCGAAATTTTAGTAATGGTTCCTCTTACACTGAATAAAATATTGTTGATAAATTTCTGCAATATTCCACAGGCTCTCTTGACTGATAAATTACAGAAAACTTAAAATAATGGAGAGAAAACGGACAAAATCTCAAAATCTAACTTTTTATTATATACTAAATGGAAAAATGATGGTAATAAAAGTTAATGAGCATGACCCACAATTATTTTTTTCAATGCAAACATTTTGCTCAACATCCTATACTGTCCGGTATGGTCCGGCCAAAGATGACTATTTTTCAAAACAGGCACAAAAGGCCAATTTTATGAAATGAAAAAATATTCTCCAAAAAATTTTGCAATAACAAGGTATCACTTTTAAGTCATGTCGAGCAGACTTGAGGTGACTACAAAGGATTTAACAAGGTCATTTACAAGAGAAGGGTCAATTTTGACCCCTTTCTGGTAAAAGGTCCTTCTTATATCCCTGGTAGTTACTCCAAATCAATACATTACGTCATAAAAAAGGGAATTCTATTATTACAAAATTTTGTGGGGAATATTTTTTTTATAATGACTCACTTTTTTTCCACGATTTTTATGAAGCAAATTATGAAAAAAAGTTCAACTTTTTTTTCCGT
>JAOWAT010000005.1:0-12360 GCA_028571025.1 Longipedia americana | reverse complement strand
TATGTGCACCGGTTTAAAAAATCACAAAAAGGCGTTTCTAGAAAACAACGCGTAACGTGTTCTTTTTATTTGCCTTTTCCTACAACTAAATCGTGCTTTTCCTCTTCGTGTGCAAACAACGGAGGTAGGTGAAATGCGAAAAACTAACGGCGTCGCCTACAGAGAATTCCGGCAAATTCGATTGCTTCTTGAGCAGCGTTTGCAACAAGGCGGAAGCATCCACCAAATCTATACAGAATTTTTGGAAAAAGGACTGATTACCATCAGCCTGACCAGTTTCTACATTCACATTCGCCCGATTCTGCAAGAGCAAAAAAACGCGATCAATACATCTTCACACACCTCAAAAAAGGAGGTGTCTTGTGAACAACAATGAGTGGGGCGGCGCACGTCGGGAATTTTTAGCTCTTCAAGACGAAATTGAAGCACGTATTCAGAGTGGTCGCAGTATGCGTTCGGTGTACATGGATCTGAAACAAGAAAATCGCATTACGATGGGATTCACTGCGTTTTACACGCACTGCCGCAAAGCAAATTTCGTTGTCGGTTCCAACATTGACCCGGAGACATTGCAGCGTTTTCGACTGACGCCGGAAGAAGAAAAACAAAAACGGCAAAAGGAAGAAATCGCTGAAATCATCCGTCAAAAAACGGCCGAGCGCGAAGCCAGAAAACAAGCTCAAAAGGAGCCGTTAAATGGCTGATTTACATCTCTTTTTGGGCGAGAAGGGCGGAACAGGAAAAACGTTTTTTGCATCCGTGTTGGCGCAGTATTTTCAAGCTCGTTTTAAAGACCTCTGTTGCATTGATACGGAACAAGACGGTCACGGTCTCGTTTCATTTCCTCAACTCTCTGCATTTTTCATTCGTGAAGAGAGTGCACACGAAACAGCACACGAACTTGTCAAAACCATATTGTCATTAGATGCCCAAGACACAACGTTTGTTGTTGATACACCGTCTGAACTTTTTGCATCTCTCGTGAAGAAGATGAAACAATCCGACTTTAACGGCGTTTTAAAGGCTGCTGGATGCACGTTAACCCTGCATACGGTGGTGACGGGTGGTTTACCGGCTAACGCCACTCTACGGGGCTTAAAATCGGTTTGTGGTGATTTTCCTGAAACGCCCGTTGCTATCTGGTGCAATCCGTTCTTCGGAAATCTCAAATACGCCGCAGCGCATCCCGAACACCAAGACCAAATACGCACATTCGAGGAATGGCTTGTCGATGACGGTTTGGTTGCAGAGAATCAATTGCTTGGCCTCGTTAAAATTCCACACTTCCGCAATCGCAACGGCGGTAACTCATACGATGCCAACCTAACCCGCATGGCGGCACAACGTTTCACGTTCTTACAGGCCATGTACGACAAAGAAAACTTTCACATCTATCAGCGTGTGCGTTTGAAGTACGTGCGAAACGTTTTCTTTCATGCCGTCCATCACGGTCTGTTTTCAGATCAGCCGTTGCCCGAGTGTTTGTTGCAGAAAATACCCGCACCGGAAGACGCTGTTGCGGGACTTACGGAAGAAGTCGGGGAGGGGTTAGAAGCATGACCTTCATTTCTCGCCTTGCCGTTGTTGTGCTTCTGTTGGCCGGACTTCTTACCATCGTTGGAGCTTTCCAGTTCTCTGAACTGTTGAGCGCGCCAATTCTTGAAGAGATTAGAAGGGGGACGGGGCTGTGAGCGTTTCAAGGATCATAGAGGCCAGAAACTATTACAAGCAGCAAGAACTGGCTAAAATTATTACTGATCTTCAAGAGAAATTCGCAGAAATTGAGCGGGAAGTTGAAATTTTCCGTCAGAAAACCGTTCCCACACTTTCACAGGCTAACGAAGCGGCTACGAATATCAACGCGGCTGTTCAAAAGCTGGAAAAAATTAACAAGAAAAATAACATCTTTAATTCCATTTCCTGGACGTTTTTGGTCAGCTTGTTACTGGGAATTGGAATGGGTGTTTTCTCAGCCTCACAACGCCAGAAGGATGAACCGTCACCGGTTTTGTTGAAATCCTTTCCAGAAATAGACCTGCCAATCGTTTTAGAATCAGAACCGCCGTTTGAGCGGAAAGAGGACGGCAACAAAGAGGGGAAAGAGTGATGATTTTCATAAGCTTAGGTAGGATTTTCGCGTCTGCTGTTGTTTTTGGTGCAGGATATTTTTTGTTCGGCAAAGATGAACAACTGTCTGAAAACGTCGCCGGACATTTAATAACGTTCCTTGCCGTTCTGTTATTAATTTTCAGCGTATTGGCCGTATCTTTTTATCCAAAAAACGAGCCTCGTGCCAGGACCGATAAAGAGAAGAACAAGGCCTTAATGCTTCTTCGTTTTCGGAAACATTACTTGTTATTCGTTGGGAGCGTTATTTTCCTCGCAATTGCATCCTTATTGGTCTTTGTTCTGTTCTTTCAGGATCCGGGTCAATTCTCCCACCACCTTTTCAAAGCGTTTAGCGTGTCGCTTGTCAGCCTTGCCAGCTTGCAAATGATTTTCTTCGTTTGGGACTTCATTGACCGAGAGTATTGGAACGTTTGCGAAGACATCAGCCCAACACCGAAACTCCCCATCGGGGTCTATGGTGGTCCTATTCAGAGAAACCAAAATCAAAACCGGGACACCGATCAGGTACGCCCTTCGATCACTTGAAGGTTTGGCGCAGAGCCAGACGGCAACAACGGGGAAAATAGGATGTCTTACGGAAACTCAAAACTTGAAGGCTTTGCACAAAAAATCAATCCGGCTCTCTGCACCCGCGTTGTGTCCGGTTTTTTCTTTTTCGTGGCGGGTTTTGTCTTGTTGCTTACAACAAAAGCATTGCTCAGCGGAGAAGGTCTGGAACCGTTCGGTGCCGCCGTTCGCTTGTTTTTCGGACTCTTCTTATCCGGAACGCTTGTGCACTCTACCCTCTTTTTTATTTTAAACGCCCCCCTTTCTGTGCGTCAGTTCATGGGCATTGCGGCTGCGTGGGTGGCTCCGCTGCTCGTTCTCCTGTCTTGGAGGATCATTTGATGCAAAGAAATATCCTCGCCTTTCTCGTCTTTGGAACACTGTCTTTGGTCCTTGGAATTGTTGCATCCGTCTTCTTAGGCAACGCCATCCCCGCCTTCGTTCCTCTTGGTATTTTGGCTCTTGGCTGGGTCGCTTACAAGATTGCCTGTTTTCTTAAAGCTCACACCAAACCGGGAGAATTATCTTGATCGACCTTTTTAAAATCTCCGTCTTTGGGTTACTCGGCTGGCTGACCGTTTCAACGATCCTCTTTCTGTTCGCCGCCACCCTCATCCCGGTTGCAGTCATTGACAAATTCGAAGGCGTTTTTGGCCCTAAACGACGGCTTAGACCGGGAGACGACAGGAGAAGTGCGCCCTTTATTTCGTCAACATCTCAACCATAGGTACAAGGACCGCCCCCATGAACGCCTTGAAGGATAAAAACCGACCCGATTCCACCAAACAGACCCCGGTGAACCCTTACATCCAAAGTTTCGCGGTGGAAGAGGATCCCGAGTTCCAACTGCGCGAGCTTATGCGGGACCACACCGAGAAGCTGACCGATTTACACAAGGTCAGTTTGGCCAAGGCCCACGATGATGCGCGCACCGTGTTTGATGCGGCCCTTGAGACGCACAAGACCGCTATTGCAGAAGCGGTTAAAGCGGCCGCGTCTTCGGAGGATGTCACCAAGAAACTAAGCGTTTTTCATGCGGCTCTTTCCAGCATTACCGAGAAGGTTGAAGACCTTTCCGCCACAGTTGAAGGGACCGGGAAAGACATTCAGAGAACCGCCCTGCATACGCTCATTCAACGTTGGGTCACCTTTGCCATCTGCATAGGTTCTGTCGCGGTCAACCTTCTTCTCTACATCGCTTTCGGTGTTCGTCTCGCTTAAGCCCTCAATCACAAGGAACCCCCCACATGTTGACCTTCTTTCGATCTCTTAAATCCGTTCCGCTTGTGGCGGCTGTCATGCTCACCACGCATCCGGCATTTGCGCAGCTCATGAAACTCAACAAAGGCGATGCCGGATGGGCCGACCCGATTGTCAAGCTCATTCAGAAACTCAATAGCGGAGCGGGTCGGGTCGGATCGGTCCTGGTTTTTCTCGCCCTCGCGTGTTGGGCCATTAAAAACCTCATTCCCGGCGAGAGGGGCATCGAATGGAGGGAGGCACTTGGCAAGGTCTTTCTTGGACTCTTCATCTTTTACGCGCCTGAGATCGTTGAAGGTTTGCTTGGGAAATAGCTATGCGTGTTGCTACCTACACCTTTCGTCACATGCAAAAGCCCATCGGCGTTCTTGGTTTGCCGCAACGCTTTTTCTTAGTGAACGTCATTCTGACCTTGAGTTGCTTTTTCATAGCTTCGCTGTTCCAGGTCTCAAAGTACGGCTTGCTTTTTGCCATACCGGTTTGCGCGGTCTCATGGTTCGTGCTGCGGCGGATCAGCAGCCGGGATCACCACGCCGACCGGGTAATGGCGGCATGGTTCAAATGGAAGCGGCACACGCTTTTTTCCCCCAATAAGAAAACCTGGTCTTACGCGGCAGGGAGGCGGTTCCAAGCATGATTTTGCAAGAGATTTTCACGACGCTGCTTGTTGCGATTATCGCCGCCTTTGCGGTGATCCCGCTTATTGAACATATGTGGATCGGCAGCCCTAAAACCGAGTTCATCGGTGATGAGCTTGACATAGATCACATCCGTCCCGATGGCTGTACGGTGCAATGCAAGTCCGGCGTGCTCTTTCAGGTCTTTCACTTGGTCGGGAGCAGCTTTGACGCCTTAACCGTTGAAGCGCAAGAGGCCCTATTCACCAGTCGTAAGCAGGTCATTTTTACTCTGGGCCGCAGATCGGGGGTTTTTCCGTCCTTCTTCGCTGTAAAGCGTCGTGAGCCTTTGGACATGACCGCCACATGGCCGACCGAAGCCTTGCAGGAGATTGGACAGCGGGAGCGGGAGAAGTGGACGGCAAGCCACGTCACACACTGGTACGTCATTCTTGCCAGCCGTGATTTTTGCAAATTGGAAGAGGCTGCCGTTGACCTGAAAGCCTACCTTACCAAGCTAAAACCGCACCGCTTAGAAACGCCGCAAGATCAGAAGACACCGTGTCCGCTGTCGGGTTTTCTCAACGGTCTGATCTCAGGGGATTATCTTTCCTGGCTCCCGCGTCGTGTTCACTCCCTGTCTTACGCCCTCCCGGCGGCGGACATGATTTTCCATGAGGACGGACGTATTCAGTCCTTTGGTGAGCAAGACCTTGTGCACCGGGTGGTCACCGTGCGGGAGTGGGGGGAAAGCCTTCCCGGTTCTTTGCTCTCGGATCTGCTCAAAATTGATAGCGACATGGAAATCTCGCACATCTGCGAGCCGTGGGAGCGCGACAAGGCCCGACTTATGATGTTGCGTGAGAAGAGCGTTCAACACTCTGTGCCGTTCTTCCGCAATGACGCCAAGATTGCCGAGATTGAGACGATTGAGACCATGTTGACCGAGGATGAAGGCATTCTCTTTGCAACACAGTTTTGTCTTATCTTGCGTGCGCCGGACAATGACACCATTGAGAAGAAACTAACCCAAGTGCGGGAGGTGTTCTCAGCTCGTGGCATTAGTTTTTCCATAGAGGCTATAGGCGCGCGGACCTGTTGGTTCCAGCGTTTGCCCTGGGCCGCTAAACGACACGGTTTGATCGGGCCCGGGATCCGTCTTCATCGTCCTCTGTTCCTGCGCTCGGACAATCTCGCCGCGCTCTGGACCTTCTCCAAGTCCCCGACCGGGGCGGCGTCCTCGCCGTTTGGACCGCAGCCGGTGCGGGTGTTTCCGACCGCCTTTGGGCAGGCGTATCAGTTCCAATTTCATGTAGAGAAGCAAGAGGGAACCGCGAGTGGCAAGAACAAAGAGCCGCTTGGACATTTTCTTGTTTTTGCGCCATCAGGTGGCGGCAAATCCACGCTCATGATGTATCTGCTCTCCGGCTTGGCCAAGTTTGAAAACGTTCGCTCGTTTGTCTTTGACTCCCGAGAGGGGACACGGTTCATGACCGAAGCTCTCGGGGGGTTCTATCAGAACTACAACGACCTCGCTTTAAATCCGCTTGATGTCGGCGAAGACAGCCCGGAGACCCGGCAGCGGATTATGCACATGTTCCGCTCCATGTGCGGCACTCTGGATATGGATGATACGGACACATCCGAGCTTGAACGGGCGTTGCCGTATTGCTTTGATGTGGAACCGCCGTATCGCACGTTTAACACCCTCTACGGCACCAAAGAACATGAGCTTGCCATGTTCCGCAAAGGCTCACGGGTGCATCGGCACTTTGCCAAATGGGTGAAAGACGAAAAGGGCAATATCGGCGATTACGCCCACGTCTTTAATGCGCCGCATGACAGTCTCGGCTCACTGGTTGAGCAATTCTTAGTCGGGATTAACATGAACGAAGCCCTGGACGATCCCGTTCTTGGGCCGCCGATTGTGGCGCACATCTCAGAAGCTCTTGCACGCTCTGCCGATCATGCCAAAAACGGCTTTGCTATCTTCATAGATGAGGCGGCGAAGCTTTTGCAGAATCGCGGCTTTGAAGACTTAGCAGCCGTGATGTTCCGCGAGTACCGCAAGCAGCGCGGCATTGTCGGGATGGCCTTTCAGGATCCGGCGGCGTTGATCGCTTCACGTCATGCCGACGCCTTTATTGAGAACACCGCCACCCTGATTTTTCTGCCCAATCCCAACGCCAAAGCCGAGAGCTTTAAGCCGTTCAACTTGAACGAGGAGCATCTTGCCTTTGTGACCGGGCGGTCCGGGTTGACCGGACGGTGGGCGTTGGTGGTGCGGCGGAATGCCGCTTCCGGCTTTGAAGAAAGCGTTCTGATTAACGTGGATCTGACTTGGTTGGGACCGGCCATGCGGTATTTCCGCAGTGGAGCCGCCGCCGTGCGGGATCTGGAACACCTCAAAAAGACGGAGGGCGAACAATGGCGCGAACACTTGCCCGTCTAAACGTCCTTCTCTGCCGTTCGTCTCTTCTGGGGCTGCTCACGTGCGTTTCGGTGTCCTCTCACGCCGTAGAGGTGGTCTTTGATTCCACCAATGCAACCAAACTGAGCGAACAATTAAACTCTATGCGCGAACAGACGGACAAGCTGGGCGAGATTACACAACAAGGCGTTGAACTTAAAAACAAAGTGCAGGATCAAATTGATGCCATCGGCAAAGCGACCAAGATTACATTGCCGATGACCAACGCTGCCTCGTTGATGCGCTCGTTAGAACGGGAAGCGCGGTGCCTCATGCCCAACATGGGCGGTCTGTTGCCGAAAGTCCGCTTTGAAGAGTTGGATTTCTCCTCCATCTGTTCCGCCCGAAGGGGATACAAAGAGGCCGCCTGGTTTAATCCGGAGAAGCTTCTGAAAAAGCTTGGGCGGATGCCGACGTGGTTAGAGGAACGCCCTTACCGCAGAGCAACCAAGACATTCCGCGAACGGTTGACCAAAGACAGTGCAAGCGGTGCTCTCGCCTCCAGTCATGTTGTCGCGGAGAAGGTCGGCCCGGAGACCCGGCGCACCATTGATGAACTGGAAAACGCCGAAGCGAGTGCCACCAATCTACAAGAGCGCACCGCTGTCACCAATCGGCTTCTTGTTCTCCTTAATCGACAGGTTGAGCAACAGATCCGCTTGCAAGCCGAAGGCAACAAACTTCTGGCCGTTCTGGTCATGCAGAACGAGCCGTTAGGCGGACACAAAAAGGGGAGGGGAGGCGATGAGTAAAACAACATTTGAGCTTTTAAGCCATCACTCAGAAGAGGTGGATGTCATCGCAAACGCCTTGCGTCGGGCACAGGTTGAGAACGCCGCGCTTGAGAAGGTGCGCACCGTCTACTTACGGACCATCACCCAAATTCAGAGGGACGCCACAGCGACCAAAGAACGATTGGAAGCGGAGAACGACCGTCTCCGCAAGAAGTTAAACACGGTCGAAAACCAACAGAAGGAAAACGCGCCATGTTGAACATCAAACAAACATTTTGTTTTGCCGTCGGCTTTCTGACAACCGGGCTGCTGGCCCTCTGTATTCGGGGCGGGATCATTTTTAGTCAGATCCTTGATACGCGCTCTCAAAACGGGGAACCGGGCCGGTGTTAGTCTTCCATCTCCCTTTTAAACGCTTCCCAGGCGCGTTTTTCTTTGGCCCGCTGAGCGTGGATCTTCGGCGCTTGTTCCGCCCGTTTGAGGTCGTCTTTTTTGTCAAAATCAGTGCGCCAGTCGGGCAGGTCGTCGCAATCATCCAACAAGATGTTGTTCCTCTCCATGTGCGTGCAGGTCTCGGCGTCCACATCATCGCCCCAGGCCACCCACGCTTTACTCCATTTTCTGTAACCTTTTTTGAACAGATAGTACGTTTGTTCCAGGTCGTAGCAGGCTTTAACGTCCTCCAGTTCTTTCGCGCTCAGGCCTTTAATCTGGCTGATCGCTGTGGGGCCCTTATACCACAACGGCTCAGCCACCTCTCCGTAGCGGGTTTTGGTGTCGCAGTACTTACCGACCTTCAGAAAGTCTTGTCGCGACTCAAGGTCGGTCCAGTAGTCCCGAGCGCGTTCGATATCAAAGAAATCCTCCACTTTCATTCCGCCCTTACTCAAGGCCGGTTTGTGAGCGGCAGCGGCTTCGAGCGTCCACAACGCAACGAGGAGGCTCACCAGCATGGTCGCTATTAATGTTTTTGACGTTCCTCCCTCACATTCTTCACAAGTTTCAGACAAACCCGATTCCACATGCCTCACCTGTGAAGTGATGGGGAACTTTGTGCCGTCGGTGTCTTCGGGCACCGAAGCGATGACGGCGGGACTGTGGAGCGGCATTGAAGTTCTCACTGTAAACCTCGCGGCGTTGGTCTTTGTGTTGTACGCCATTAAGCTTCTGTTTGGTGGGGATCTCTCCCGCATCCTTAAGGATGCCTTGTGGCTCATTGTAGCGGCAGGGTTGCTTATTTACCAAGGGCCTAATTTTGTAAATGACATTTTTGAGGTGACGCTGGCCACCGCCGGGAATGCCTCGGCGGTGGTGCTGGACTCGGTTCCTTTTGACAGCGGCATTAAAGCTCCGCCGTCTTTGCTGGGAGGCGGTGATTCCAGACAGACACACGGCATGGTGAGACTTGTCGAATCGGTCGAGAAGAACATCTACAAAGTGTACGCCTTGTGTGAGGGGATCGCGGATCGCGGCAGTTGGAACACCCTCCCGCCTTACATTATTGCCGTTCTCATATTTATTCCTTTTGCGCTGTTGCAGATCTCTTACTTCTGCCTGTTCATTGTGTCCATCGTCTCAGTGCAGCTTGTGGCGTTGTTCTCACCGATCATCCTCATGCTGATGCCGTTTAAAGGCTCGCGCAGTTGGGTTGTCACCGGTTTTAAGGTGTTGATCTCAGTGGTGATGGTGATGATTGCCAGTTCGGCCATTGTCGCTTTGATCTGTTGGGTGACGCATCTGCTCGGCATCGGTGATGTCAGCACCAAAGACGACATTTCAAACAACTTAAGTTTCTCTAATCCGCAGGTGTGGACCGCCATCATTGCCGGGTGGGCAGGTCCGGCCTTGATGATCCGTGCAACCAATCTCGCCAACTCTTTGACCGGCTCCATGCTGGGCAGTGCTGAGAGTGCCGTTTTAGCCGGGGGGGTGTTCGCTTCGGCCATGCATGCCTTGCGGGCGAGCAACATTGGTGCCGGTGCTCTTTGGGGTCTCAGCAAATGGGCCGGTGGCAAGCTTGGCAAAATCTTTGGCGGCGGCGGCAAAAACCTTCTTCAACACACCATCACCCCCAGGTAACCCGCAATAGGAGACGGATTATGCACGTTTTGACCTCTTTTCTTCCCACTTTGGCCCGTTTGGGGCGGGTTTTTGGGGTGTCTTGCCTTGTTTTGGGTCTTATGGGCGGCTGCGCGGCCCTAGAAATGCCCGAGAACGGCACCGGGACCGATGAGATGAAGCTCTCGCCGTGTGCATGTCATTCCATTCCGTATAACTCGGAGGGGTATCAATGGCTCGGTTAATTGATAAGCTGGCCGCGCTGCGCGATAGGCTGCCCAAGGGGGGCGGGGACGCGTTGCCGCCTGTGGCGTCGATTGCAGCTCTGGATCCACAGTCCTTTCAGGCGTCACACCGACGCTTGATCTTGACCTGTCGCTTGCAGACCTTTGCACTTGTCAGTGTGACGGTGATTGCGGTCGTGCTGGCCGCGACCATCTCGCACATGATGCCGCTTAAGAAGACCGAGATTGCTTTAGTGCACACCTTCGGCCCGGATGAGCAGTTTTACCGGGTGGAGCCGCTTGGGCAAGACGTGAACGGCTTTGACCTCTTTCTTGAGAAACGTATCGGACGTTGGGTGCAGTTGGCCCTTGAGCTTGATCGCCCGACCCAAGAAGTGCGTTGGGAAGAGGCGGTCCATATGACCGATACCGACCTGTGGCGGCGTTTGCAGCGGGATTACCTGGATCCCGATGAGATTAGCAAACTGCTGAACCAGGGTGCGACCCGTCAAATCATGGTCAAGGACGCCTCAATCATCGTTGAGACCGGCGGCGTGTGGTTGGTGGCCGTTGATTTCTCGCAACGGGATTTCTTCCGGGGGGAGGAGACCCAAAAGGCCGACTTGCGCGCGTTCATTAGTGTCGAACTTCGTCCCGGTGAGGTCCGTAAAGCCGACCGTTACCTTAATCCCTTTGGCATCACCGTTGTTGATGTCGTTTTAAAGGAGGCCGCGAACAATGCCGAGTAAGTCTTTCTCCCGACTCATCTTTTCTTATGCCGCCGCGTTGACTTTGGCGTTCAGCGTTCCCCCTTCGCTGGCCCAGACAGCGGCGGCACCGGTACCCCCGGTCCCGGATAGCGTCTTGCAACAGGCCGAAGAGCAGGAAGCGGGCATGTACGGACATTTGGTGCGTCCGCGTTCCTCCGGTCAAGTGCAAGAGGTGTGGAACCGCAACAAAGCGGGTTCCGCCATCTACACGACCGACCTCTGTTCGGACTGCACCTACAAGGTGCGGCTGCGCGAGTGGATGGTGTCTGTCATTGAGTTGCCGAGAGGCGAAGAGATTAAGAATGTGGATCTTGGCGATGACAAGAGTTTCCAAGTGTCACGGCGCGGCAAACGACGGCTGGCGGTGCGTCCCATCGGGCACGGATATGACAGCAACCTTCTGGTCTACGGCTCTTCCGGCGTCGTTTATCCGTTTTATCTGCGGGCGGAAGGTTTTAACAGTGGCAACACCCCGGATCTGTTGGTGCGGATTAACGGCGCGGTCAATGGCGAGTTGGTGTCCCCGGATTTTTCGGTGGAAGTGAGTACGTCAAAACGCACCTCGGTGCCATCGATGCCGCTGGGTCAGATTAATCCGCTGAAAGCCCCCGGTGATACGGCGTCTGATTTTGTCAAAAGCATTGCCTTTGACCCGGACAGCCTTCACGGCTGGGGACAGTATGAGCTTCATGGCAATGATGAGAGCATGCGCCCGGAGACGGTGTTTCGGGATGCGTATTTCACCTATATCCGTTTTGGCAAAAGGTGGGCGGCGACTGAGCTTCCGACCGCCTACACAGTGGTGGACGGCATTGATGAGGTGGTCAACAGCCGTGTCTCTGGAACCACCTTCATCATTGAGGCGACGCCTGAGACCGTCACCTTAAAGAACGGCACAAGCTATCTCTGCATTACCTATACCGGCGAGGAGGCTTAAACCGTGGCGTCCTCCTCCTCTCTCTGTGCGTTGGTGCTGAGTACGGGCATGTCTCTTGGCGGGGCGTGTGATGATCCGTCCACGGGTGAGGGGGCGCGCAAATCGGCTGACCTGTGGAGTTTGCCCAAGATTGCTGCTGCCGCCCCGCCGCAAATGCCGCCGGTGGTGCATGTCATTGAGAAAAAGGTCTATATTGAAAAGACCCCGAAAGAGGAAGACACCACTGCTGAGACGCCGCCAACACCGGACAGCCCGTCTCAAGCCGAGCCGGACCCGGAGCCGCCCACAGAGAGCGCGGTACGCAACCATATTTTGTCTCTGTGGGAAGCCCGTCCCCGTCCGTTGACCTTAACGGCGTATCAGTCGGTCTATGGTCATGGGGCGGCTCCGCTGCCCTCGGTGCAAGATACGATTGCGAAGCTGCCGCCAATCAAGCTTCCGGCGGCCTTAAAGAAGCCCAAAGAGGATTACACCGGTCCACGTCGCTTGAGCACCGGCCCGGTGGATAACAGCCGGGTTGTGACCACGGATCGGTTTATCACCGGCATCCTTGAGACGGGCATTAACTCCCAGATTGACAGTCAAGGCCGGGGCGGCGTGATTATCCAAGTGTC
>JAOWAT010000001.1:8579-19663 GCA_028571025.1 Longipedia americana | reverse complement strand
ACCAACAACAACAACAACAACAACAAGAACAACAACGCAAGTGGGCCTTTAACCCTGCCGCCCTACGGGCGCAGGGTAAAAAGATATTTTTTGGTTTAGAAAAATATAATCTAGGATTTAAAAACCACACAGAACAATTCCGGAATTTTATGTTACACCCTAATTTTATAGGACTAATATTGAAATGCCTGTGGAAAGTTGGCCATGCAAAATTTGTCAAAAGCTTTGTTCAATTTGTTATTACAAACATATATAAATATTGTAATTTGGTAGGTCATTGCATTGCCAAAGTTAGGTCGGGTTGCGGAACCCTAGTTTTAAGTTACCTCTTATGAAGAAATTTCAAATTCCAAATTTAACCTCAATTTTCGGATAGAGAGAAAGTGACAATTAGATATATCTTTTTGGTAGTGAATGATTTTATTGATTTACAATTGAAAAAACACGCTTCAAAAATCATAAAAATCCAAATAATTTCAAAAGTCAGTTAAAAGGAATTTCTCTTTTCCATTATGCGCGAATAAAAGATTAAGCCTATTAGTTGCAAGTAGGATTTTATTTCTTGCTCAATATTGTGTGATGATATTATAACAGTTCGTTACTGAAACATCTAATTTCATGCCATCGATCAACAATTGATTGCCAAGACTTTCATTCTTGACTTTCAACTGTTGTTAATGGTTCATCTCTGTTTTAATTTTTTTTTTGTTTTTTTCATATGCTGGGTAATCAAGGGTTTTGGGATGATTTAACAACTGCTGTGACTACATTTTCTGATCTTGCAGATTTACATCATGGATCCACCTCTGATGCATCTGATGTTGGAGATTTGGCTTTCAGCCATTCTGGTTCTTTCTTCAGTTTCCTCCAACTCTTGTTGGGCCTTCCTGTACTTGGCCAAATTGAGGGCGGCAATCTCTTCAGCTTCTTCAATTTGTTGCTTGTAGGTCTTGATCTTTTGTTGCAACTTCTGGGCCAAGTCAGTCATGCGTTCTTGGTTCTTGCGTTCCTCTTCTTGTTGGAACTGCAATTCCTTGCAACGTCTTTCAGCACGTTGGTATCCCTTGAAATTTTCTTGGGTGCTGCTTTGAACAGATCCCAATTCATTTTCCAATTCACGAATGCGGTTCTCCAATTTGCTCATAGCAGCCTAAAGAAAAACATTGTTAATGGAATTTCCTTGAAAGGATTAATCAAAATGATATGCAAAAAGAAATGATGTAAGTTATGATTATTTTAGTAAAGAAATCATTGTTTGGAGAATTTAGATCTGTTCTTTAAAATTTTTTTTGGCAAATCCAAAAGATGACAATGAGCTTTTAGAAGGTATTGTGTTTTACGCCCAATATTTGAAAAAAAAGAAAATTCAAGAACTTACTCTTCCTCCTCTGATGGCATTAGCTTCCGCTTCAGCCAATCTATTTTCCAATTCTCTCAATTGTTCTTCAAGAGCTCTCTTTGAACGATCTTCAGCATTGGCATGATCTTGTTCAGATCTCAATTCATCAGCAAGACGAGCAGCATCAACCATGGCACGTTTGGCTTTTTCTTCAGAGTTTTTGGCTTGACTCAAAGCATCGTCAATTTCAGCTTGAGCAGTGTGAATTACACTTTCAACAGCACGTTTGTCAGCCTGAGCTTTGGAATTGATAACTTGCATTTCATTGACTGAAGAGCGAGCTTCATTCAATTCCTGGAGAAAGAAGAAATCAAGAATGAAAATTTCTAACAAATCATTACTTTAATGAATACATTAATGATTTGAAACTCACCATGTCAATTTGTCTCTTGGCACGTTCAGCAGAATCCAAGAGAGCTCTGGCTTCTTCAACTTCTCCTCCAAGAGCATTAGCTTTGCGTTCAGCAATGCCAACTTGCTCCATGACTTGTTGTCTAGCTCTGACTTCATCTTCATATCCTTGGATGGTATCTCTAAGGCTGGCTTGATATCTCTTAATTGCCTTTTGGCCTTCAGCATTAGCCTTGTTGGCATGGTCAAGAGCAATTTCTAATTCATTGATGTCAGATTCAAGCTTCTTCTTCACGCGAAGAGCTTCACCCTTGGCACGTTGTTCTGCTTCTAAGGTAGCTCCAAGAGAATCCATGGCACGTTGATGGTTCTTGCTAAGAAATTTGAAGAAAGACATTTATTTTACAAATCATAACCTTCCTATCATACTACTTTTTAAAAATGTAATGAGAGAAAAAATTATCAAAAAAAAGTAGAAACATACCGAGTGTTTTCAAATTCTTCCTCCTTCTCTTGGATTCTTCTATCAATTTCTTGCTTAACTTGGCTGAGTTCCAATTGGGCTCTCAAAACCTTGTTTTCTTCTTGCTCCAATGCAGCTTCAGCTTCTTCCAAAGCAGATTGCAATTCTTCTTTTTCAACTTCCAAGCGTCTTCTTTGTTTGTCCAACTCATGAATGGATCTTCCACCATCTCCAAGTTGATCCAAGAGATCCTTGATCTCATCAGCCAAGTTCTTATTTTCACGCTTGACAATATCCAATTGTTCAACAACTTCATCATGAGCAGCCTTCAATCTGAAGAGCTCACTGTTATAGTTGCGCATTTCCTTCTGGGCAGCTTCAACTTCAGAGTTGATGTCTTCAGCCTTGGCCTTCCATTCAGAAATGACCTAAAAACCACAATAATTTATCACTTGATATTCTTAAACTTTAGTAAAATCAAGTAAAATTAAACATTACTAGAAATCACTTACTCTGTCAAAGTTCTTTCCGCGCTTTTCATTGATGATAGCAGCAGCATGTGTTCTTTCATACTCCATGGAGATTTCATCTAAGTCATTTTCCAAGCGAGATTTGGATTTCTCACTGCTTGCAATCTTAGAATTGAGAGACTCAATTGTTTCTTCAGCTTCTTGGATGCGAGCTTGAAGCTTGGTCTTTGCAGCTTCAAGTTCATCAACACGGCCCATACCTTCAGTTTCAAAGCGGGATCTCCATAACTGAATTTCAGATTGGGCTTTGGATAGAGCCTTAAGGGCATCAGATTTGCGCATGTGCTCATCTTCAATACGGTCACGAATTGATTCCAGCTCAGTGTTCAAGTTCTTGAATTTGCTGAGCAAGGCAGAACGGTCTCTAGCCTCACCATCAGCCATACGTTTGGTGTCTTCAACTTGAGTAGTCAAGGAAATCTTGGTCTTGTTCAATTGAGCAACAGCACCTTCACCTAATTTGGAAGAAGCAAAGGATGTTACATATGAAAAAGTATTTGGTATTAGACTTATTTTAGACAAACTTTAAAGAAAATGAGAACCAAATTGATAGCAAATGAAGAAATTTGCTGAAACTTATGTCTTATGTCTTATACAATAAGACTTATCAAAACCTCACAGTTTTTCAAAGTGAAGGCCAAATTTGTTTTTTTTAATTTAGTGACTACACAATTATTTCCGGCTTACCATCTTCAATTTGTCTCTCAAGGTCCAATTTTTCCACCTCCAATCTCTTTCTTTGAGAATCAGCTTCATTCAAAGCTCTTGCCAATTCATCTAATCTGTGATGAGCTTCAGCAATGGATCCTTGAAGAAGTTTTCCATTTTTGTCCAACTCAGCCTTAGCACGAACGCCATCTTCCAAGTTGGAACGAGCTTCTTGCAAATCTCTTTCCAAACCTGCCTTGTCTTTTTCTGCCTTTTGCTTGGATGAATTGGCACTGTCTACTTGTTCACCCAATTCAGACATGGTGTTGTTATGTTTCATTCTCAAGGCAGCCAAGGTACCCTCATGAGAAATGTTGATTTCTTCCAGTTCTTGTTTGAGTCTGCCAAGTTCAGCTTCACGCTTCTTGTTCAATTCAACTTGAGTAGCAGTATTAGCACCAGCTTCTTCAAGTCTGGATCCAAGATCTTCAAGATCCTTCTTGAGAATGGCACGACCCTTTTCAGCCTTGGCTCTGTTGGTTCTTTCAATGTTCAATTCTTCATCCAGTTCTTCAAGGCGGGATTGTAATTCCTTGATTTGCTTTTGATATTTACCTCCCAAAGTAGACTCATCTTCACATTTTGCATTAATAGCAGATAATTCTTTTTCCTTGCGTTGAAGAGATTGACTTAATTCAGCCTTGACTCTTTCCAAGTCAGAGATGGTTTCTTGAGTCAATTTCAAATCACCTTCAACCTTGCGCTTCAATTTTTCTACATCACCCTTGGCCTTCTTTTCACGCTCAAGATTATCTTCAGCTTCATCTAAACCTTGTTCAAGCTTTCCCTTAACTCTGCTCAAGTGATTGCATTTGTCTTCCAAAGCTTGGATATCTTCTTCAGTTTTATTCTTGCTCTCACCAATAGCCTTTTTCTCTTTGGTCAATTTTTGAATCATTTCAGATTGATGTTCAATTTCCTCCTTCAAGGTACGAATTTGGTCATCCTTATCAACACGATCTTGTTCTGCTCCAGCCAAAGTTGCTTCAAGATTTTTGATTTCCTCAGCAAGTTGACCCATTTGAGCATTGATTTTGCCTTGACCAGAACTGATAGCATCCTTTTGTTGTTTTTCACTAGCAATTCTACCATTGACTTCATCCAAAGATTTTTGGACTTCAGCTGCTTGTGCTTCAACTCTGTTGGTCTTGTCAATTATTTCTTGGACAGCTGAACCACCACTTTGCAATGCAAGTGTTAGTTCATTCTTTTGAGCCAAGATAACTTGATGAGAAGCCTCAACCTTCTTGCGGGCTTCCAAAGCCTTGTCAATGTTGGCTTCAGCAATGGCAATCTTTTCTTCATATTCTGCCTTGTATTGGGCAAACTTGGTACATTTGAGGTTTGGCTTGATAGCCAACCACAGTCCCCACCATGGCCAGTTCTTACCAATGTAGTAATTTCTGATGGTTCTTTGCAGGCAGTAAAGGGCCAATTTGCGATTCTTCATGTTGTTAAACACCATTCTTGAAGCTTTGCCTCTAGCTCCAGATTGCAACCAAGACAAGACGGTACCAATACGGTCTTCACGAACTTCTTCCATGAGACCCAAAATACCAGCACGGAAGAATACCTTAGTGTGACCAAGACGGAACTTTTCTGGGTCAAGTTTGACAATATCCAAAACTGCTTTAGCAGCAAGTTTGTCATTCTTTGCCTTTGCAACAGCAGCAGCAGCAAGAATATTGTAGCGAGCCTTAAATTCTGGATATGGCATTTTGTTGGGGAAGCCTTTACGGCAAATAGCAATACCAGCCAACACACCATTACATTTGTATTGATGCATGATAAGGCCAGGTTCAACACCACCTGAAATAAGATATGAAAATTCAAGTAACAACCTATTTATTGAGTTCTAAAAAGATATGAGATAGATATTTAGTCATATTTACCGGGAATCTTGTGGGTGTTTGGTACAACACAACGGATGAAGGATGGTTCAGTGGCATACAAGACTTTCATCAAGTCATCCAATTGAGCTTTGTAGAAAGATGATACAGTTTTGCCACCACCCTTCTTGCGGCCACCACCACCAGCATCCTTCTTAACTTCAGTTGGCTGTCCAGGATGGTCAAGGAAGCATTCAACAAGAAGCTTGTTAGAGCCATTCTTCATCAATTCAACAACAGTGTCATTGAGAGGATCCTTGTTCTTTTCAAGCCAGGCAGTCAAGTTGTAAGAGACAGTAGCAGCATAATGGACAACAGCAAAGTGAGCGCCTGGATCTGGTTTGGGGCTAGGCTTTTGGAAGTTTTCACATTTGCCCAACAAGTTTTCATGGAGCTTGGCAGCAAAGGAAAGATCAGTAGCCTTAGGGAAGAGAGATTCTTCTTCAAGAATGGCCAAAAGACCCATGGGCTTCTCAAACATGGTGATACATTTTTGCAAGTCCATACCAAAATCTACATTAGCCCATTCAATACCTTCCTTAACATATTCTTCTTGTTCCAATACAAACATGTGTTGGTTGAAAAATTGTTGCAATTTTTCATTACAGAAGTTGATACAAATTTGTTCAAAACCATTGTAGTCAAAGATTTCAAAACCAGCAATGTCAAGACAACCAATGTATTGAACTTTCTTCATTGTAGGGTCAATGAGTGTGACGTTACATTTGTCTACAATAAATCGGAAGACCAATTCATAGATCTTACGTGCAATACCAGAGACAGAGTTAGCAGCCTGTGAACAACTTTGACCCTTAGATACCCATTCAGTACCAACTTTCAGTTTTGGTTTACAGAAGTATGTGATCATCCATTCTTTGTCAATTCCACAGATGTCGGCAACCTTGTCACAGTTAGTTTCATCCTTGATTTCAGCTTGCTCTTCCTTGCCTACTGGGACAAAGTCCTTGGTCATATTACCCATGTGCATGACAACAGCAGTCAACTTGTAGATGTTATAAGTTTCCTCTTCAGTAAAACCAAGAATGTTGTAAGCTTCATGAGCAAACATCATGTCTTCTTTGTCATCAATAGAGTCAACAGTGACTTTGCCTTGGGAGACCCACCAGTAGTCGTAGATGTCATTTGACAAATGGGCTTTTTCTTTGAGATCAGGGACTTGATCTGACATGATGTTGTAGAAAGAGTGATAGCATCTTTCCAATTCAGCTTGGAAAGTCAAACGAGACTTTTCTAGCAAGTAAGTGACCATGTCACCACCAGAAAGCTTACCACCTTGATTGAACCAAATACGGATGAATTTACCAAAACGAGATGAATTGTCATTTCTTACAGTTTTAGCATTACCCCAAGCTTCCAAGACAGGATTGGTTTGGACAATCTTTTCTTCAAGGGAAGCTTCACCCTCCTTTTTCTTACCAGTGGCACCAATGGAGGCAAAGTAGGAGATAACCTTCTTGGTGTTCTCAGTTTTACCAGCACCAGATTCACCAGTAATGAGGATAGATTGATTGTGAGAGTGTTGCATCATAGCAGCATAGGAACCTTCAGCAACACCAAAGATGTGAGGTGGACATTCATTTCTTCTCTTACCAATGTAGATTTCAATGGTTCTCTGGGTGTAGATGGGAAATCTTTTGTAAGGATTGATGGCAATACAAAAGAGACCAGAGTAGGTGTAGATAAGTTCATTCTTGTATCTAACAACGGAGTTCCACAAGACACAGGCATCATTCAAATAGGTCAAGTTGGACATATCATCAGAACAGTCAAACTTGGGTGGATTGACTTGACCAACCTGGTCTTTCTTGAAGACCTTGGTATCCCCACCTTGGAGAATCTTGACGGTGACTTTGTCTCCATCGGTGGATTGGATAAGACCTTCTAAGTAGCCTCCAGTACCCTTCTCTGGAACCCAGCAGGATTTCTTGGTGTCGTAGGGCTTAGCCTTGAGTTTTTGCTTCAAATCGTAGCTCACAATCAACCATGGGGAGGGATCCGGATCGGGACCGTCACTTTTCTTAATATGGCCAGGCATGGTTTCGTTCTCTGAAAAGGAGAATAGATATTTTTAAATTTTTTGTTAGATTCATGGGCCGCAATATGAGATATATTAAACTTTGGCCAACTTCTTAATTTCCATTTACTTATTTCCCGAAAATATCAGACTGAATCACTAAACAAGATTTTATTGTAAAGTCCGACATAGAATCTATAATAACAAAGCCATAAGGCCCATGAAACATAAAAAATAAGTTTTTATCAAAGTTAACAGGGACAAAATTAATTTTTGCTTGAATTACATCTGAATTTTGTCATTGATTTTTTATAAATAATTTTACAGTAGTTATTACAAGATATTCTGATGAAATTGGCCGAATAAGAAGTTTATCAAAATCACATATGTAAAATTTTACTAACAAAATTTTACAAAATATTACACAATTTTTGAGACGAAAAATGAAGATATTATAAGACATTGACTTCCGTGTCAAGACTATTTATTTCTAGTAAATCTTCATTCCATGTAAACTAAAACAAAGTATTTTCTTCTAAACAAGTTGAACAAGGTAAATAAATTGGATTATTAACTCGTTTTACATACATAACAACAATATCTTGAAAACAGGGATTTTCAATAAATAAAAAAATCAATTATTTAACTTCAATCCAAAATATCGTTCATATTTTCATCATACATTTTCTCAAAATTCAAGACATGTGAAATGCTGGCAATTTCAAAATGTAAAACATTTTAATAAGTTTTTGAAATAGTGCTGACATTTGCAACTTGTTTGGAAATTGTGAAAACCCCAGAAGTATTTTTTTAATTTGATAGTTTTTGTGTTTGATCAATTTCAAATGGACGGAAGTGCTTATGATCTCTAACATTATTTTACGTATTTCACTTTGCTTCACAAAAATTTTGATAATGTAGAGTATGGACCACTGAGTAAGGCCACCAGAAGAAACTAATCGATGATAAATTTTATCTTTCATTTAACAATTTGAATGGTTTATCATCGATTAGTTTCTCCTGGTGGCCTTACTCAGTGGTTCATACTCTACACTATATCAAAGAGAGGACTTTGAAAACTTCGGATTATTTTCAATCTTTTTCTAGCCTACTTTAATCTTTGAGAAGCAATTACAGATTGAGGAGTTTTGATCAAAAGATGTTCCGATTTCTTGTAGAAATTTGAAAGACTCTTTCAAAGGAATAATTGTTCTTTCAAACTTAGCCAAAAGTATCAAAATAAAAAACAAAGATTATGTATTCAATTAATGTTTAGGAGTCATTGATCGACCAATCTCATTTGATTATAATGTGAATTCTATTCGCATTTTCAGGACTCTAAATACACAAAATACTGTTTTATATATTAGTTTATTTTTATAAAAAAAGAATATAAGATCGAATTTACGTATCAGCAAAATTTTATAAGTAGCATGAGCTTCTAAAGAACGATCTGTCAGTAAAAAAAATTTTAAGGTGACAATCTTGAATATGTTGGTATCATTCACAAATTGTAATCAATGTTTACTGACTACTACTAAGGCTATGAAAAATGTCGAAGGTTCTCCGATTTCAAAGGAGGTCTCAGGTTATTGTGCATATACCAAAAGATTAACCTGTAGTCAAATATTTTCCATTTTTGCAAGTTTGAAATGAATCACTTCCTTTCAATTTATGAAGCAAATTGGCCCAAAAAGTACATTTTACTTCTATGGAAGAAATGAAGTGCTTCATTTCAAATTTGCAAAAAATGAAAAAATATTTGACTACAGGTTGATCTTTTGGTATATGCAAGATAATCTGAGACCTCATTTGAAATTGGAGATGGTCGAATTTTCATTGTAGTGTTTTTTATCGCCTTCCTACTACTAATTTCTGTTTTGTATGTTCTTACCTTCCGATTGATATTATCGAAATGACAAACCTGAAATTGTCCTCAAAGGCTTATATACTTAATACGGGCAGAAAGCAAGAAAGTTCAGTTCTAATTCTAATTTTGAACCCTTTTCCTGAGCTGGCTTGATGTTGACCCTATTTACTTCAGAGGAGGAGGCTTCAACAGGAACAAAAGCAAAATAGGATAAAAAGAGTTGCTTGTTAGTGTTGCTGCAATTATTGTAATCACTCGGCTATTTACATAAAATCTTTACAAAAGCATCAAAGAGCTAAAATTTTACTGCTTTCATGGAAATCAGTTTATGCACTGCAGAGCACTGATGGCATTTCTATGGGGAGAGCGACTAATAATGATTCACAGAAAATCTAAGAGAATCCTCATGCATAAAAAGACTGTGTTCACAGTCCCCTGGATTAAAAATTTAGTAGTTTTGTAAGGTAGATTTCCATGAGTAGGGCCACCAGGAATAAATAATCGATGAAAAAACATTCATTTTATTAAGTGAAAGATGAAATTTATCATCAATTATTTATTTCTGATGGCCCATCAATTCAAAATGTACTCTATAATTTTTTTTCAAATTATCTCCATGATAGTGAGTGCTAGTGACAGGAGTTGGAATAAAATTTCCACCATTTTAGGAGTCCACTCATGTCCTAGTGGGAAAAATTTTCCAGACCATCTGTTAACACTGTTCATTTTGATTCACAGTTTTGATATCTACACAGAGGAAGTATTTTTAAATAGGCATTAATTATTATTCTATTCTCAAATTAAGACCCTTGGTGGGGCAAACACCATCCTTCACAGAACTCTAGATGAAAGGTGATTTTGCAGCTTGAATTTAAAACACTCCCTCTATTGGTAATAATCATCAAACGCATGTATCATTCTTCCTTGCAATGAAATGAAGCATGCATTCAAAAAGCGTTTACTGTAGAGGAAATTGAGGAAAAGCAAAGCTGCAAAGGATAGAGTCCTGTGCTTTGTTTCACACAAACAGAAATGGTCCTTAATAATTTTTCATGACACATTTTAAAATTTTTTATTCAAGTTATAATTCATATCATCAAATATTATTTTTTTTTTGAAAACTTGTAAGGAGGTCTGTATGGTTTGTGACACACGTTAATAATACTAGGGCTTGGTACAATCCTGCTGAACCATGAGGATTCAAGTCCCTTGTAGTTTGAATAAAAGATATTTGAATATTGGGCATTTTCATCCTTTCAAATTTCCCTAAAACTTTTGTTTCAAGTTATGAGAAGCCTCACCTGCCAAAATGCCCACTTTCATAATATTGACATAATGGGCAGAGTGGCTGTTTAGGCTGAGTTGATAAAGTAAATGCTACTCAAAACTTGAAATGATGACCAATTTAAGTTCTTCAAATTGGATTACATTTTTAATTTAATTGTCTATCATTTGAGGTACAAGTGAGCAATATTCATTGAAAAAGGTGTTCAAATGCCCAACCTTAATTATTCTACCTTTGTCTCAAAGTAGAACACTGAAGAGAATATTTTCACAAAACTCTACACATGAAATCATTTGATCAATTTTGAGATAGAGGTAGTAAAAGGTTACTGAATATTTGTCAAAAATTTCTCAATACAAAATATTTTTTAGTCTATGACTTCTTTTCCTGTCAGATACAATAATAAATCTGACAAAAAGTTTACTTTTTTGTCAGATTTTTACTTTTTTGTCAGATTTTTCTATTTGGTTTTTCGGATAAAATATGATGATTTTTGTATGGGAAAAGGATATTATTTTGAAAGTAGCATTGAAATTGATCATCTCAATGAGATT